>BMAO01013174.1:0-34787 GCA_019973975.1 Trichonephila clavata | reverse complement strand
CTACTATTCAGTCATTCCTATGCTTTGAATTTGCATTTGGGTCCAGAATCTGGCAATAACTTGTTTATTGTACTCAGATATAGAGCGGGCTCTGCATTTTTGAATGCAATTTTTCGGTGCATTACCTTTTTCTTGTAATGGATTTAGAAATTCTATCCATTATTTTCAGTAGGTTTTTGCTCAGTATTATTAACAGAATGGGGGAAGGTTAGCTGACCACAAAACATGTTCAACCCCACTTTTATATAAATTATTTTATATGCAATCGGTCCTAAGTCAGCAATGTTTATAATAATGTAGTATTCATATGGTTTGTATATTTAACTCTATTATTTTTATTTTTTCATACATCCATACTAAAATCTATTGTTTAGCCTGAATTTTTAATTTTTTTCAGATTTGATTAATGTTAATTCATCTCTCTCTTGTAGAGAAATTTTGACTCTCTCTCTCTCTCTGTGTGTGTGTGTGTGTGGTGTGTGTGTGTTGTGTGTGTGTGTGTGTTTGTGTGTGTGTGTGTGTTGTGTGTGTGTGTGTGTGTGTGTGTGTGTGTGTGTGTGTGTGTGTGTGTTATATGCAGAACAAATAACAATGATATTCTATTTTATATAAATATCTACCTGATTACTTTAATTCAGGATTTAGAAAGGTATTTCTTAGTTCTTTTTTAAAGGTAAATATTATATTTTGGCTTTGGTAGAATATCTTATGACGTACTCGTATAATATAAGAAATTTCATACATTTTCCTATGTAATGCAATAATTAATTTTGACGTACATCACTGTGAACTGTATAGTGAAAAATAGGAAGATTCTGTTCAATCTAACGTTTTAAAATTGTTACTTGTATTATCTTACTTAATTCACGCGTTTAGTTATTTGTAATAATTTTTTAAAGTAAGGATTTTTTTCTCTCTTTAGTTGTATTGATCCAAATATCTTTAAAAAAAGAAATACTTTGTTAAAAAAAAACTTGATTCATTAATAGAATTTTAATGTTACACCTATATGTGGAGCTTAGAAATATAAAATATATCAAACAGATAATTTTATATAAGTACATTATATCATATAGATTTAAATTCAAATATAATATAGGGGACAATTGAAAAGTGTCTTGCCCAGTGGTGTAACGGAGAATATTAGAACCCTTGCAAAGTTAGATTTGGAGCCCCAAACCTTACTTATCGTTATTCAGGATTTGAGATCTCTAGAGTCTTGTCCTCCCCCCCCCCACCACCATTTGGGGGTTGATGCGGTGTACGTTACGCAACTTGCCTTGCCCATTTTGCACAAAATTCATGATATATAATAAAAACTTACTTTTAATATACACCGGATGAGGCAAATTATATTTATATATTAAGCAGTAATCAATTTAAATTTAATTCAATTTTGGGTATAATATATTTTATTTATAATCACAAAAATAGCCAGAGAAAATCGATATATCTCCTCTGTTTAAAATTGTCACTATAAAAGTAAAAATTTTCTTACTCCTTTTTTATAGAATGTTAATATATCTTTATCTAATTCATTTATAACTTAACTGATATCTATATCTAATTCATTTATAACTTAACTCATATATCTATATCTAATTCATTTATAACTTAACTCATATATCTATATCTAATTCATTTATAACTTAACTCATTAGCACAAAAAGACCATGAGAGCCCAGGCCTGCTGTGCCCAACTCAGTATCCGTGACCTTGGGCTCTCAGATGCATGAGCAGATGTTCCGGTCAAGTAGTAAGTCTGACGGGAGATCTCCAGTGTTGTTCCCACGCAAGATTGGTACTCATTTATCGACCCACTGAAGGGATGAAAGGTTGACTGAAACTTGCCCAGCTAGGAGTCTGAACCTTGGACCTGTCGTGTGGAAGCGCAATGCACTAACCACTCAGCCACTGGGCTTCCATTAATATCTATATTAGTTCCAAATTAATGACACTTGCATTTAGGCTTCTGAGGAAAAAGTTGCAAAACTTTTGATATGCTTATTTTATATACATTTGGTATTTATGAATTTCCTTTCACTCAAACGTATTTTTTATTTATAACTGTGAAACTATTTTCATTTACCATTTTCACTGCACATGTAATGATGCACACTTCAGTGTTAATCTACATTATTTAATTTGTACATAAATAAATAGATGCTAGAAACCGAAAATATTTTATTTGGGTGAACGAACTTATTTCAAGTAAAAATGCTATTGCAGTTAGTTCTGTTATTTTAATTCAACACGTAGGATACTGTTCATGTTGAATTTTTTAAGTGACAATTTTCTCTGGCTTAATTTTTGTAACCTTCGTTACTACGAAGTAAATACCTTGGGATAAGATTTCATTTCATGCAATGCATAATTCTTATTTCAACAGCTACGTCCTAAATTTATAACGGAATTTAAAGGAAAATAAAGAGAAATATTTATTAGTCTTGTACATATTTTTACTGCCCACTTAACCTATCTACTTGTAAAACATTTTCCAGACCCGAATTAAACATAGCTCATATTTTAATTTAATTTAATATTCTTTTTCTAAAAGATATTGGCAAAAGATTTAGTTTTGTGATGAGCCTTAAAGAACTTATTACACTTTTAAATTAAATTTGATTTAAGAAAGCAAGAATATACAATTCAGTTTTCCGTTTTAATACTTAAATATGCACATTCTTTATGAGAAATATCGGTATCGTAAAATGCGTAAATTTTTGGAAGTATCTGTTGAACTTTTGTTTGGTGGATGTAAAATTTGTGTGTTTGTGTAAGTGTGTGCATTGCATTCAACTTTAAAATTTTTATTAAAACGGTATTTTCCTGATTTATCCTTTTTCTTCTTTCATATATTCTCTTTCAGTATTCATTCTTTTACTTAACTTCATGGTGCTACAGTAATATTCGTCAATAAATAATACCGTTTCTCTCGATATGTTTGTCTTCTATCACAAAGGGGAAAAAATATACAAATTGCTTTATAACTCTCACTACTTTCAAAAAAGATTTCAGGACAACAATTTCTGGTAGAAGATAAATTTATATTTTTCTCGCGGGTTTCTAATATTGAAATAACAGGATTTAAGTTCATTTTTAATTGTTGTCAGAAAATGTACTTGATATATTTGGCTTGCATTTATAATTAGTTATGAGTTTTATTTCTTAATATTCCGTTCCTAAAAGTTTATGCTTAAAGCATCACATGTTACAGAGTTTAAATGTTATTTAGAAACATTAGATCTTTTTTCGGCGTAGAAATAAAGAAAAATTCTAAATTACACAGCATATATAATTGTAATGTTTAGTGGGTACCTTTGCAAACTCTTTGTTAATAAAATATGCATAGATACAAATTTAAAACATATCCGCTCATTCCATAATACAATTCTTTTAAATAAAATTTCTCATTTTATGCATTTTTGTTCAAATGGCAATCAGTTCAGCAAGCTTTTTCCTTTTAATAAATGACATGTAGCAAGGACTTTTAAAATACATTCAAAATTTGAAGGTATAATTTTTTTATATATTTTTGTGTAGAGAATAAGTTATTTTACGACTTCTTTTGGATTCTCATTATCTTATATATTTCAATGTATTTATCTTTTCTTTTTAAATATTTCAACGCAATGCAATTTTTTTTAAAACGCAAGATTCTATCAACTACCACTTTTTGAAAGTAAACAAAAATTCAAACAAGTTTAATATATGTTTTATTTTGCACGTAGAAACGCACAACTTATAAAAGAAAATAAGATTCTTTTAGAAAACAAGATTTCAGTTAATCGAATTCCAATATTCACTTTGCTGACGTTTAGTTCCTTGCTGTACTTATATATAGAGAGAGTTAGGTAACAATGAAAGATAAATGATTCATCTAAACACTTGCAAACATAATTTCAAAAAAAAATTTGTGCTTGTCTAGTATAAATGATGATTGATGGACTACTAAAAGAATTAGTATTTAAAGTTCGCAGTTGCTTGCTTTTTGTGATAAAGAAAAATCTCATTTTTTACAGCTTTTGGAAATATCAGCTATGCAGAGAGAAACATGCTTTAGTTATAAAACTGCCATTAACTTACAGATTGGGAAAAAGGAAATAAATCATTTCTAGTTGGGTTCATCGGAATAGATCTTTAATTATGCTCATGTTGAAGTTGTTCGGGATTATTTTTTCTTTCTCTTTTTATTTATTTTCGATAGGAGTCCTGAGTTCACTGAGAGAGTTGAAATTAATTTATTGCATCTCTAACTTCATTCAGTTGTTTGATACGTTTATGCCTGATGATACATTAGTGCTTAATGAATGCTTGAATGGTCCCAAAACTTATTCGTATTTGTATTTAGATGGATATTTTAAAATAATTTTTAAATGCGATTTCATACGAAAGGTTCGTGAGGTCAACCAATGCAGATGCACAAGCGACATTATGGGCTAATAAAATGATTTTAATAAACACATTTTAAAAAATGTCGGGTTGTTACAACTTTAATTAAAATAGATTTTAAAGTTTCTATGTAATTATAAATTTCAGGTGATGATGATTTTTTCCATTACACTAAGGGGAAAATAGTTAACAAGAGGCCCTAATTATTATCTCAAAATGTAGACTTACAGTCATCTGACAAAATTTCAAACACTAGGGATATTTAATAGTTGCCCAAATTACCTATTGAAAAAAATTTTAATTTTAGTTTTTTAACCGTTATCTAGTGAGTGAGAATGAGAGTTATATTTAAACCACACTATAAAGCAACACGAGTGTTTTTGGCGATGGACCTCGTGATTTTAAACCTCTTCAATGACGAGGACGACACCTATGCTTGCACCCCTTCGAACTACCACACAAAGCCAACGTGAGGACTGTAGGCTAGACAGATATAACGTGAGTTGCTCGTATACAAAACGGGTCTTCAGTGGCACTAGGACTCGAACCTGCGATACACCAAATGACGATTATGGGAATTTTATTCTAAATTATTCATTCATAAGTACTATTGCACTTAAAGCAAAATATAAAAAATTTTCTTCTCATTAAAGCAATGAATATAAATAACTTTCAATTAAGTTGCAAGTTTCATTTTCTTTAAATGAAGTAGCATACAATTTAAATTCTCTGAAATTTCTTATTTTTAAAAGTAACATTTATTTATCGCAAAATTTATCTGGCTCGTAAAATTTCACAAATTTGTATTAATGAATTATTAACATGTACTAATCTTATTAGAAAATAATTACTTTTCTGGAAAGTATATGAGTGGATTAACAAAAAAATCTTCGATGTCTTCAAAATTTCAAAACTGACATCTGTTGTTAACCTTGTTGGTGAAAAATAAATTAGAAAAACAAATTTAAAATTAATTTACTTTCACCAGAAAACAGCATTATTTAGCATATTTAATATAAATTAAAATAACACATTGAAAGCATTGAGAAAAACAGGCTAATTTGCACTTTTAAACTTCATTAAACCTTAAAATGTCAAGCAAATGGTAAAATTTGAATTACTGCAAACTTTATTCTTAAAATAGCAGAAAGAGGAATTTACTTTTTAACAATTTCTTTCACATTAAGTTCGTTTTATGAAATGAAAAGTTGCATTTTAATTTACAATACGTGAAAAAAATTGTCAAAAAAGCACTTAAAACAAAGCAACATTTATTTTTTCCTACTTTCATATTATTTCCAAGGAATTCTCAGATTAAACTGTAAGTATTTAAGAGTTTAGAAAGAATATTAAGATTATTCGCTGAAGTTCTAAGAATTTTTGGTTAAGTTTTATTATTCAGTAAAATAATATTTAGCTCTCAAAATTTATTTCGTTGAGAAATATTCAGTTTATTTTTCGCACAAATGTTATCATTTTTCTTTCATAATTTAATATAATGATGCTGTTTTAAATATAAACTCGTCACTCGTTAATAAGGTTTCTTAAATGGTTCAGAGATTTTTTTTCTGTTGATTTAAATGTTACATTATTATTAACTTTGATAAATACATTGAAAATAATGAGCGAGAAATTATTTCGTTTTCGCAATAAAAAATAAACAGAGCCTACATGCATCATATACAGTTGTCAATATATTTAAATTCCTCTACTTTTTTTAATTAAAATATCAGAAATTTTCAAAATATGATAATTATGTATAGCAATTATAAGGGACAAAATTCATTCAAAAGTTATTCATTAAAGAAACGCATTATGAATTAAAAATAATACCTTCATTTAAAATGTGATATGTTCTTTGAAATGATAAAATACATTTCTTTAAACAATAAACTATTTCTAGGTAAACATCCATTAAAGAACATCCACAAATAAATTCACATAGGGTAGTTATAATAGTTAATGTTTCTCACAGAATCTTTTTACCCTTCAAAGTAAAATAATTACAAAATGAAAAACAAATTTTTATTTGGGGTACAGGTAGATTTACTAATACTAAAAATAATATAAATGTTTATTATAAACAAAAATAATTTTAATAATCGTAGCAATTAATTAACGCTATGATTCAAGAAGAATAAACTGTTTTATTACATACAATCTAATCATTTCTAATCACATTTGTTTACATTAACCTCTCCTGCTGTTTTCAAGAAATTGAATTTAAAGCGTTAAAAAATTAGAATGCTGAGCAAAAACTTTTTCTTTCTAATTGGTTACCTTCTTTAAGAAGGGAATTAAGAAATCTGAATTTCCAAGTTTTCTACGGACTGTAATTATTAGTCTCCAATCCGGTACAGTGGTCAGCGATGCTGACTGCTGTGCCGTAGGGCCTGGACTCCGAATCCCAGTGAAGGCATGGGTGTTTTTAAATAATAGTGCATTTGCGGTATGGGAATACTCTACATAGCCGTCGAGCCGCAAGTAAGTTGGAAGTTGGTGGGAGGATCCTACGGTCCCCCCACGGTATTCTTCCTCAAAATTGAGGGGAACTGAGCTAAATCATACTGTCACCTGAATGGTGCTCAAGGCTACGACTAACGACAGGCGTACATTTAACCTCTGGCCATGATGAATTTCGTGGGCCGGGATTTGACACAGTCGAGATCAAGTGGCATAAGAAACCATTATTATGAAAAGAGAGGGGGAAAATCTTTTTGATTTTGTGAGTGTGTGTGTAAATTATAGACGGGTTAACTTTACATGCTTTGCGATAAAATGTTATTATATAATCTTTAATGGTTTCACAAGAGGTCATCTCATTGTTGGGATTCGTACCAATCTGATCTTTCATCAACTCGGAACTTGAAAAAATGGATACTAATAGACCACTGCTTGTTATTAGCATTACATTACACACTTTGCTGCAAGCGCATTAGAAATTATATTTAAATATGAGAGTAAACTTTTAAAAAAAATTCCCCATCAATTGATTTTTTAAGGATATTTATTCATTAAATGGTAACGCCAGTTTTTGTTTAACCACGCAGTCTCTAAAAATAGCTTTTATAATAACAGTACTCAGGCACAGTCTAAAACTGCAGAAAAAATAATGTAATATCTTACACTGAAGACACACACACATTCATAAGGCATTTATTAATAAGCAACTTGATACTAAATTACCGTTGCTGAAAATAGTTTTGAAATTTTAAGGGTAAAGTATTAAGAGTTTGAATGTTATTAAGAAAATTCCATTTATGAAATTACAGTTCATTAATAATTATTAAATATTCCTTACAAAGTAAATTGAAAAATGTAGATTATGCATTTGAAATATTTAAGATTTTCATAAAACAAAATCATTCTAGATATATGAAAGAATCATGCATTTTGCAACAGGAGATTTCACCTATTGCATTCCAATTAAATATGAGGTTGAAAATGGTCTGTGAATCTTAAACAGAAATTAAATTTGTTGAGTAAACAATATAAAATAATATATTTTATAAAAGTAAATGTAAACTTTATATATAAAGCTTTCTATGGAATAAAATTTTATCTATTTTTAGATAAGTTGTAAACTTAAGTTATTGTAAAGGATGTACAGAAGAAGGGGAGGGGGTTACTATACATTAAACTTATATTATTCTCGTTTACCCCTTATGTAAGTCATTTTGACTTTATTAAATCATCCCTCGTATGCAGAGAGGAGAAATGGGTTAAACAAAATTATATAGCTAAATTTGAAGCATGATGTGAATACTGAAATGTATATTTTGTAGTTATTGAAGCATTTATTTTTTGAAATTTATATCTATAATGATTTACAAATTTTGCTTCTGAAACATGACACACAAAAGCAAACATTCCCCATACTTTAATTCCATGATTTCTTCTAATTTTAACCCTTTATTGCAAATATAAAAACAAGTTTCACGATTATACGGGTGTTGTATATTGTTTGCCAGTTAATTTCCAAGCTGTAATATCATTTCTTGTTACATTTTTCAATACATAAATTGTTTAACTAAATTGTATGTATAGTAAGCAATGAAATAAAATATATTTATATAAGTTTTTATTTTTTAATATGTGAAATAAGAAATTTTGCATATATTTCATTTAATTGTGATTAATCAAATTTTACATTTCAATTCGGAAATAATACGCATCCAAATATTTTCAGTACATTTATAAAACGTTTCCCAACATATGAACATTTCTCTCAAGCAATTGGATACACCAGGTTTATAAGTAAATGCCATTCTGAGAAGTATTCTTAAACTATATCCCCTTACATATGCCACTTTACACTGCTGATATATTAAAATAGCATTAATAATCTTTGTAAATGTAGTTTCAAATATTTTTATACATATTGATACTCCGATTCTGTTTTATTAATAATTGTAAGTTAGTTAACATGCAGCCAAAATTTACATTCATCAGACGTCAAAATATTAGACCAAACCACTTTGTGGTTAACAACTTTTTTTTTTTGGAAAGGGTGAAAAAGGAAGGGAAAATGCTTTTTTTTATATCTTTTAGCTTTGTAATGTTTATTCGCTTGCCATGCCCGATAAATCAGCAGATAGCTGAGCTATTGCTTATTTGTGATTTCTGCAAAACCTCTTGGAGTGCAGTGGTTTTAACTCATATTTTTTTGTGATTTAAAAATGAACCAGAAATTTAAAGGTGTTTGATAGTACAGAAAACTAGATATCCTGTACATTTAACACATATGACAATCTAGTTTGCTTCTTGCCATGCTTGTATTTCTAAATGTCGTTCCTGAATGAATTCATTATATTTCGGCATTTTCGTAAATAAATGATATGCACCTTCTAATTTCTGTGAAATTAAAAAAATTCTTGTTTATATGAATATAAAAGAAGCAAATGCTAATACTGATTCCAAGAAAACATGAATATTGCATTAGTTAGAGACAGTATACTGTATTTTATTGGCGAATGATATTTGCATGCGTTTTTGCCTAAACTCAACATTAACGGGGTAATAAACTAATTAAGTGATTTAGAATAACATCTTCGCAACAAACGTAAAATTATAAGACTTCCTAGTACTTTTCGTAAAATATGAGAAAATTATGAAATTATTTCAAAAAGATTTTATACAAATTTCACATTTCAAAACAAAGTTAATTACTTTGAATTAAACATAATAATGCTTTTTTTAAACGAATTGCTTATTAAATGCATTTGAATTATTACTTGAGATATATAAATGAAGAAATTCTCATGGCTTTAAAACATTTTGATATCGATTATATTACAACAAAGATTGTAGGACACAGAAAAATGTGGAGTTACTTATCTTCTCGATGTAAAATTAATAACAGTACTTTTCTGACCATAAGATGAAAATATGAAGAAGAATCTTAAGTTATATATATATATATATATCTTGTGTTACATATATATAGCCCATATGGTATAATGTTTGGTAACTTTAACAAAAAGGAAATTTAATTGGAGACTTAGAAAAGATAAGCTGCCAGACTAATATTTTAATTAAATTGATACTGTAAGTGAAGGAAAGAAGGTAGACATGTAGATTATTCCGAAGATCAGAACAATGCATACATCATCATGCGAAGAAAACTTTTACTAAACATATATTTTCAAGAAGTGTGGAGAAATCACCACACTTTTTTGGTGTTTGAGTATTAATCTGTGCATGCTTTTCTACAGCTAAACAATTAATGTGTTCTACACGTTTACATAGAGTATCAGAAAGACACTTTTGTCAACTCTCTTCAGAAAAAAAGGATTCATTAATGAAGAAAGCAAGAGGAACGATTAAATCATGTGAATGAAATAAAATTTTATATTAAGTGAATATTACGTTCACGACAAACATATATATGTACCTCTTAAGCGAAGGCATTTGGCTATACTACTCTCTATGTTATCCACATTTCAGATTGTATCCAACGGACACTTTTGTTTCTTTATATTCCTAAGTATAAGTAAAAAATATATTGTGTGTTAACTGTTGTTCATCCAATAGCGTTTGAATTCTTTTTGAAAAAAATTTACAAGTATACGATATGCATCATAAACAGTTTCTAAATTTAATTCTGTTAATATTTTTTTTATAAATTTCAAGCCATAGATAAAAATTAACCCATTTTTAGCAAAGTTTATTAGCCATTAATAAATGTATTATAATAAAATTATTATTTTTCAAAATTGTTATGTGTGAAAATTAACAAAATTAATTTTTAGAATGGAAGATTATATATATGTAAAACATTTTATGTTCCATACAAGAAATTAATTGTTCAATTGTGCTTAAAATATAAGAAAAACATTCTGAAGATCTTATACCATCATAAGAAATATTTTAAGGAATAATAAAAAAAGTTAGTTTTACGTTGGTTATTAAAATAAAAGTTTTGTTAGGAAGTATTCAAAAACCATTCCATATATTCTTTCATCAGCAAAACGATCATCATACATCTAGAAAATATATGCTTCAAAAACCATAAAACTGCAAAAGAAAAAGAAAATATATTCTTGAAGAAGCCACAAATTTGGATGAATGTGAATATACATTCATTATTATTTTCAGAATTTGAAAAGATGCTTCACACTGAAACGCCAAGAATACTTTTTCATTAAGGAATTAAAAATTGTTACGCAATACATTTAGATTTAATATTCTTCCAATTCGTTTTGGTTTCAAATTGTATACCCTTCTAATAAGTATACTTCAGAATCGCATAACGTTGTGTAAAGAGATATGACTAATATACTATCTTTACCTCTTTTTTTGAAAAACAGGGAAATAAAATGAAAGTAGAATTTTAAAAAAAAACTCTATTTTTTACCCAGAGTAAAACAAAAATACTTAACGGCAGAATGCTAACATATATCTGAATATATCAGAGCATGTTTTTTTTATTAGATTGCTTCTTTTTTTTAGTTCCTCGCTTCCTTGTTTACATTGGTATTCTTGTACAAGAGCTCTGTTGATTCTCGGAACTCATACTTAAGAAACACAGAAATTTTTATTTACTTAAAACTTTATTTATTTGCAAGTTTGTGAAGATAGTTCTGAAATTTTTTTTCTCGTGTTGATTTTTTATATATTTGTATTCCCTTGTTTGCAATCACAAGCCAAGAATACATACTTACGCCTGTAATATGGGAATATTAGTATAGAAAAACATTCTAGATTAAATCCATTTTATCGATAGTTTGAAGATATTTTAAGTTATTTTTCTTTAGGAGAGTGTTCTGAATAAAATTATTTTAAAAAGGAATTTCAGAATAAGAAATTCAACAGCGACTTTAGATTTCGAAAGGATTTAAACTCAGCAAGAGGTATTTAGTTATCTATTTTATAATTTAAATTTACAATATGTTAAACTTTTAACATACATAATAAAAATTAAATGATTCCTTGATAAATAAATCTCGTCTTATATATCAATCACAAACAAATCCACAAATTTACTTTGCATCTCAACCAAAAAAGCTTAATAAGAAAGTTTTTAGAATTGGAAATTTTTATGTGTGGTTAAAATAAGTATTTTTAAGTAGCATAATTATTTTTAGAATTTATTACTTATTTATAACCTCTATATTATTATTGCTTTATTTTGTTTCCTTCAGAACAAATAATATTGAGAGACAAATCAATATACGGAAACTAATACATAAAATACTTTTTGAAAAATTTAAATCTTACTTTAAATAATACATATAAAGAATGTTAAATGCACTTTATTTTTTAAAGAATTTTTTTTTCAATTTTTCTATAAAAATTCCTTTTTAAAACCATAGTTAGCTTTTATTCAAATGGTTGTGTTGAAATATTTACCAAATTGATAAATATTAACATCGATCTTCAAAATTTCTTCCTTAATCATGCACATTTTTAATTTTTCTTTAAATTTTAATGGAAAAAAGTAGCTTTAATCACTATTAAATTTTTGGTTTTAAGTTATTTCTTTTGAAAGCAAAGCCTTGATTTTTTTTAAAAAATAATAAATATGGTAATGGTAAAACTTATATTTAGGCAGGACTCAAATTTTGAAGATGATTGTTTTGCTTTTTGTCATTGATATGAATTAACAAATAATTGGAGTGGAATATAGATCACAATTATTATAAATATCTAGTAGAGTTAATCACTTTTCAGGATTAGTAATGTATTAAATGATACTTTCAAGTAATATAACACAAATACCAATGTTTAAAATACATAAAAATTAAAATCCAAATTGATACGATTTTTTTTTTATTTCTTTATTTAGCAAAAATATAAACACAGCTTTTTTTTCACTTAAATATCAGCCAAAGAACTTATATATACATATAAGTTTTTCAACTTTTTAGCATTTATAGGACAAATAGCTTATTTCTAAAACCAAGAATTATAAAGAGAGATATTAGTAGGAGTCTGAAACAACACACAAACATGTACAGTATTATATGTTCCCATACATATAGTTTTTTTTCCCTTAATTTAAAGGGCTGAGAGTTGTTTCCACTTGACTATAGAAAGAATTTTTAAAACTAAAAAAAAAGAAAATCGAAGTAACAAACTCAAACTTAATTGACTTAAGTAATAAAAAAGAGACCAGTAGCTGATGCTTGAATGGCAAAGGGTGCTTTATAAAAAAATCATTTACTTGTATATTTTAATAATAAAATGTAATAATTCTATTAATAATATCTTTTTATATCTCAATTTATAGAGTTCTTGTTAATTTAATATATTTAAATATATTTGTTATTCAAGAAAAGTGTAAGTGGTCTCATCATAATTACTACATATCAGTTTTAAATTGTAAGAGAATCCTAACTTGGCTCCAGGTACAAGTTTTAAAGCTTGTTTTTAACAATATTGAAAATTTTTGCTAACAAGAAGATTATTAATTTAGTTGAATTCTACCAATATATTCAACCCAACAGCGAAATTTCTCTTCTTTTCACAGTCTTTCCATTTCTTCAGGAGCTCAATCAACGCTTTCTTTACGTCATTACTTTAATTCCTTTGAAAAGCATACAATGAACGTTTCCTGAGAGGCATATATTAACAAATTAAAAACTAATATTAATTATTAATAAAATGTAAATAATGATGATGGGAAAAGTATTAAAAATGCTTTTTTACTTTTCAACGAAATCAAAAAGCAATGAAACTAAAAAGCACACAGCGAGCAAGATTAGCAAAACAAATACAAACAAACAATTTGCTGATAGTTACAATCATAGCTTAACATATTCATTTTCTTCTGAGTAGTTTCTTGTTTAAAATGATGGAGTTATTCATAAGCAAAAAATATAACATTGAGGTGGGTGCGGCATTTAAATAGGTTTCATAGCAGTCAAAGTACTTAAGATCCTTTTTAATACATTTAAAATAATCAGATCGTTTCAGTTTTACGAGATGTATCAAACTGCATTTTAAACTAAAAGCTGAAAAATCAATACATTCGTCAATTTTCGAGGTTTGAAAGGTACCAAGTTCGCTTAAAAACTTTAATTTACATTAAACACTAGAATGTTCGGAATTTCGATTACCATTAAACATCCGACAGTGTCGTTTCGACACCGTGATTGAATATATATATATAATTGTAATAATTAAATAAAGATAAATATTAAATTTTGCATAGAATTTTGAAAAAATATGAAAAGCCTATTTTATTCACTAGCATTTATTAGACTTGTTCTAAACATAGTATTGATAAATTAATTTTAAATATATTGTGCAGTACTCACATACATTTATATTGTATTTGTGTAAACGCATATGTTTTGCTTTTTTTTAAATATTATGTGTATTTTATTTTTGTATTTTGTTTTACTTCTTTCCGGTACATTAATAATTTTTTAAACGATCTTTTATTTTCAACTTTCGCGCCCGTCCCGCAGGGTTATCACGCCCCTCTAAGGGGGCACCTCCTACAGTTTGAGAAACACTGTACTAAGTGTTTATAAAAGATGAATAGGTATAATACGTATTATAAAGGAGTATTGGACGGATGTACAATGAAACTCAATTTCCACCTAATTCAGTGTATCATTCGTATCCCAAATCAAAAATGTAATTTTCTCACATATGATTCAAATAATTTGTCTTGAAATTTAATTTGCCACATCCCTCTTCTACAATTCGTAGCAACAAAGCTAACAGAAGAAACAAGAATATTCACTTCATAAATTTCACAGCAATGCCTCAGGTATGTAAACGAAAGATTAACTCAAGATTTTATTATCAAAGAAAAAACTGCTTTAATTAATTTAAAAATCGATGGGATTTAGTTAGAGACACAAAATCAAATATTTAACAATATAGGGAAGGAAAAAAAATTTTCCCTTTTTATAATATTTGAAGAGGATAATTCTAGATGCTTTATTTAATTAATTAGATGCTCTCTTTTATACGTTTCCGTTTTTAAGTTTATATTTTTCACTATCTTTTTTATCTTCTTATAATGATAACGCTAAAATAAAAAGTCATCTTTTTCTATAACATATAGATATGAATACACAGTGTTCTGATTTAGTCTTTCCCATTACCATTCACGTTCTTATATCGAATTTGTTAAGTGAAGAACACGCGTTAAATTTTATTTTCTCATTTCATTTTGCGATACAACTGAAATATGTAAAATTAAATTTAAAAAATAAACATTACCTCTGAACGAGAAATTTCAAAAAAATATATTTAATAATATTTTTATAAAAAGTATCAATTTTAATCATTATGTTATTTGTCATAAAACTTGAAACTAAGCCTAATTAAATAAACAAAAAAATATTAAACATGTGAATAACAGAGTCACTAACAAAAGAATTTCTTTGAATTTTTATTGCATTATATTTATATAAAATTAAAAATTAGTAAAATAAGAATGTTTAAATAGTGAATAATGGTAATTGAAAATATAATTTATCGGCAAAATAATAATTAACTAAGCAAGGAAATGGCTTTTATGTACAATTTCATTAATAACTGAAATAAGTTTTGATAATGCAAGTAAAATGAGTCACAAGGTATATAAAAAAAATTATTATTCTGTAATCAAATACGACCAATATTTAGAAGCAATTCAAGTAAGCACAAATTTTACAAGATTTCTCAGATATGACATGAAATTTAAATGATACTCAATTACTCGTTTATAATTTTGTAAGATATTGTGTATATTCGTAAATTTTTCAACTTACTCCCAATTTCTAATTAAATAGTATGTGTAGAAATTAGACGCAGTAAAATACCTAAATTCTTGCACAATATTCAGTTTTACGTACTAAAATACTAATATTCTATGTTGAATTTAAAGCTTTTAATTGCTTTATTTATTATATGTGTGACAGTTAAAAGAATATTTATTAAATTAATTTTAAGTCCATATATTGAAAAATTTTGACTCTTCGTGTATCTGGATACTGTATCATTTTATTGTCTACAGCAAAAATAAGGACTTTGAATTTTTCCGTTTTTAGCATAAACATTTTACTAAACAACTTTGAATTGTTAAGATATAATTAAACATAATATGATTTTTAACTCATTTTTAAGATAACTCCTGGAGAAATTAAAGCCATACATTTAATTTTTCCTCCTGAAAACCAAATTAGTGACATAAAAATATTCATACACACAAAAATTATTTTTGATCCTAGTAATTGGCAACCAAAAATTGCTTTATTTTTGTATGTTACCTCTTTTTATTGTAAATGATAAGTTTTTTAATTATATTCGTAACAATTATTTCACAAATATTAAGTATTAAAATAACTAAAAATATTTCAAATGTTGAAACCAAAATAATGAACAATATACCCAAACCACTAAATATTTAATTCTCTTTGTTTAGTAAATTAAATATTTATAAAACAGTATTTGTCGAGAATTTTGAAAATCGCTGAAAGAATATAAACTTTTCAAATGAAATTAGACTAAGAGCATTTTATTATTATCTTTAAGATTTTCTTTCAGTTGTTCAAAAGTTATATTTTAAAGGAAGTAAATATTCACAAGTTGAATTTTTGTCTCATAAAATAGATTTTTTCGCTGTATTTTCAATCGATTAACATTAAACTATTCTGCATTATTTGGAAAAGTAGGGATATAACTGTTTCCTCGAGTTATATATCTATGCATATCATGTTTTAAAACATATCTTCTTGCAAATTATGAATAATAAAAAACGGTAGTTAGATTATGATGAGTATTTGAAAAAGTTGCATTGCTTGGGAAAATGTTGCATACTAATTATTGTATCAAGAACTGAACCATTTTAGTTTCAGAAAAAGAATATTTCTTTAAAAGCATAGTGCAGCAATTCATATAAAACTCCAATTTCAAAAAATCATAAATGTTTTCATTGAGTATATACACTTCCTTCAAATTATTATCTGTACTCTTACTACACTAAATTTAGTTGCAAAGAAATGAAAAATGCTACAAGCATTTAAGACAGAACAGGAACTGAACATTTTTTTCCGAACAGATATTTCATTTGTAGAAATTATAGATACATTTTAAATAAAGTAGAACACACACATTATCACACGTTATATTTAATAACAGAAATTTTTCGAAAGCTAAGCATTATTTAATTATTTTTAAATCTTCTCTCAAAAAGTAATTATTTGTTCAGGTAAAATCATAGAAACTACTTAATTTAAAACCAGACGCAAAAAAATGGTTAAAAAATAAGATTAATGGGAATTGATAACATCATTAGTAACTTGAAACAAAATACTCCAAATTACAAGGCCCATTGCGTATGGTCTACTGATGCTTCGAAGGGTAACGCTAATAAAATAACGAAGAAGATATTCCTAAAATATTCCAATAGGCTTTAAATTAATTTAAATTTCTACAAATCCTCCCCCCCCCCTCTTATTATTATTCCAAATTTGTCTTTTAGCATTAGAAAGTGAACCAATAAAACTGAAAAGTCAATTATGAACTTGAAGAACTTGAAATATTTCCCTAAACTTTTTGTGTTACTCTCGTTCTTGATGGATATTTTGCATCTTTGTGATTGCAAAACTCAGTTATTTTGTTGAATTAATTGTTCTAATGGAAAAATCTCATTTTTCTTACACATAAAATTCTACTTTTGGTGTTTGTTTTTATTTCAACATCAATAGCTTATAGACTGCACAGTCCACGCTCTTAACTCGATATAATGAAACAAAAGAAGAAGCTGAAAACAATATTTATGAATGAGAACACACACAAAAATAATACTGTCCAAAAAGAATTGTCAGTCTGTTTGACCTTCTGTTTGTCTACTTTTTTTGCAAAATAAATAGATAAATAAAGCTCCCCTAAATCCTATCAGCTCGAAATTTCGCTTGTAAATTTCTTCATACAAAGTATCAAAAGGTAAATTTTCAAGGTCAAGAGATATTAACTTCTGTCATCATATACTCGGCGCAAATACCTTTCTATGAAACTGGTAGCAATAGCAGTCCGTTTATCTTTTTTCATTCTTTGAAGACACATACAATGGGCAGTTCCGACGTTGTTGTATTACTTTTTCAGCCAATTGAAAGATTCCCAATGCAGTCACATAACTTCAGGAAGTGTGAAGCTTGATGGTAAACCAGGCTGTAGGAAACCACCTGCTCCGTACACATTTAGTTGTGTAAAGCTGCTGGGAGGAATGGTTGTGGCAAAGAATAGGTTTGCTGAATGTGTAGGATTGGTTGATTGGGTAACTATATTTAAGTCCTCTTTTCTTTATTGAATTCAAGGAAAGAATCTTCGATTCAGTTAATTATGATCCCCTTGAAAATTAAAGCAAAAAGTACATATTATAGATTCTTGACCGTTATTTTTCTAATAAATTTTATTTGTTCTTTTTAATGTCTAAACTTTAATACAGTATTCACCAAAACATCCAATATTTCAGACAATAAATATACTAGTTTATCCTTCCCTACAACTTTTCCATAAAGGAAAAAAAATATTGTAAACTTAAAATATAAGTGACAAAACTAATGCATTAACTTTATTGAAAAGAAATCAAAAGGACACATTAAACAGTAATAATTATTTCTAGAATCATATTGTATTTACTATCTCAAGATTGTTTTGTGAGGATTCAATGTACAACTTACATTGATGATAATAAGTCCATCACAGTTAAATTTACATATTAATTGTAGAAAACAGAACACTTACTTGAAACTCGATACATTTTACAAGAAAGTCTTACGAAATACTGGTAAAAAGACCCCACAAATATTAAGACAAACATAGTAATTGCTGCCTTACTATTAACACTAAGCAAGACAAGTAAATTTCTAAGATTTATTTGTAACAAACTTCATTTTTAATGCATGAAAAATAAATATAATGTACTTTTCTGGAACTTAATTTTGTTCTTCTTCCATACAATATAAACTATTAGTTTTAAATTTAATAACAGGGAAGAAATTTCTCAAAAGAAGTTTTTTTAACCAAGGGTTTTTTTTTTCAATTTTAACCAGTTTCTCTCATTAAATGACTTTTAGACAGAGCTGTAAGCAGAAAAGTTACTTCTGTAAAATTTTTACTTGATGGGAATTTTGAAAACAAGTTTACACTTTTATTCATTAAGATAAAAAAATTGTTTCATCAAGATAAAAAAAATTCGCTTTCAAAATAGTTTCGTTTGAGGCAAAATCTAATTAAGATAACACTTGACGTAAAAATTGTCCATTTCTTTTATAGTTTAATCAGAAATAATTGGTTTCATTTTAAATATAGGAACACAAATACATTTGCAGTGCTTCAAATTTCTTTGTGATGTATTTTTCCTTTTCTTTCAACTTTATATGCGACTTAAATGTATTTAGTTTTGTTGGCTATATTATGTGCGTGCGTGCATATGCGCACGCACACACATGTATGGGAGTGTGTGTTATCTTTTTTTTTAAATACAAGAACGAATGAACTCCTTTATATATAGTTAGCTGGTATACCCGTCCTTCCCATTAATTGAAGAATTGAAAAATTGAACAATACAGATTGAAGAATAAAGAAGTTTTTTAATGAGTTAAATTTACATGAACTGCCAATTAAACAAAACAAAAAAGCTTTTTGCATATATCATCTGAACAAAAAAACCATATTTGTTAAATTTTAGTCTGAAGGTCTAATAGCTGATAAAAAGGATTTTATTTTATTTATAACGCCCCGTAACTCTCTTATGGGTCGATTTTTGAAGACACCTAACAAAGCTAATATCTACTCAGTAAAAGTAATACCCTCTTACAAATTTTGTGTAATGAAAGCCTAAAATAGTGCAAACAAATTATATCTGGATATGCAAAACATTAATATTACTTTTTGTTGAGTTTATTTTATGTTAAAATTATTATATTTGCAAGAGCAACGCCGTTCCTTACATTATACTGGCGATTAAATGCAAACATAGCGAAATGTTGGCGATAGAGCCAAGTTCACATCATTTTTGGCGACCACGTTGGCAACTTCGCGATTGATTGAATGGTGAAGAAGTTGATATGCTGTAATCCCACTGGTGGAAAACTGCAACAAAAAGGATAGCACAAAAGCCTCCTCCACAAAAAATACATATGCATGCCAATTTTCATAGTGATTAGTTGAACGGTGTTGGAGTGAAGCGATTTCACATATACAACTATCCATTTATATATATATATATATATACACTGGTGTCCAAAAGTTAAGCATAATTGATAATTATGTGAATAAAGGAGGAACTGTAAATCGGAATGGCGGGAAACGTGATATGCGAGTGTAAAATGGTTATAAAATAAGAAAGCAAATCAAAAGAACGATAAAAATTAATTTTATTATCCAAAGTAGCAGTTTGAAAGAAAACTGAGAATAGCAAGGATTCACACTTTAAAAGAAAAAATGAAAGAAAACATTAAATAAAATACTAATGCTGCAGTTTAATAAGGCGTGTGGTCACCTCTGACAGCCAGGCACGCTGCACAGGGATTTACCATACTTGCTATGAGATGATGAATGAGTTGTGGGCTCAAACGGTTCCAAGCTTCTTGGAGAGCTCTTTTCAGTTCTGTAACGGAGCTTGGTGGGTGCGAAAGGGCTGCAATTTGTCTCCGGAGCATATCCCATAAATGCTCGATAGAATTTAAATCAGTGGAGTTCGCAGGCCACGACATGCGCTGGATGTTTTCTGTTTCAAGGAAGTCATAAATCAGCACCGCTCGGTGACATGGCGCATTATCATCCATGAATATGAAGTCAGGACCGACAGCATCTCGAAACAAACGAACATAAGGCTCAAGAACTTCGTCTCTGTATCTTTGAGCAGTCACAGACCCCGTGTCAAAGAAATGGTGGTATGTGCGGCCGTCTATCATGATGCCTGCACATACAATCACTCCCCGTGATGGAAAATGATGGGTTTCCGTTATGTTCCTTGGTTCAAAACGTTTTCCAAGTTCTCTCCATATCGTTACCCACCGAAAATAACTACTCAGACTAAACCGGGACTCGTCGCTGAACATCACATTGGACCATTCTCCAACACTCCAATGTTGGTATTTTAAACTCCAGTTCAAAGGAGCGCGTTTATGCGCAGAAGGTAGGGGAATGTAAACTGCTGGTCTTCTGGGCATACAGGCCAGCATGATTGAGTCTCATCTAAACAGTTTGTCTGGAAATTCGTATTCATGTGGCGACTGTGAGCGCCAAACCCAGTTCTCTGGCAGTACTGCCCCTCTGACGTCGAGCACTTATTACCAGATATCTGTCTTGGCGAGGGGTTGTGACTCTTGGTCGACCTGATACTGGTTGTCGGGTAACATCTCCTGCCACAGTCTTGAGATCACAGACTGGTCCACATTCAGAATTCGAGACACTTCGGTCTGTGATCGTGAGGATTCCAGCATTCCAACGATTCTTCCTTTCGTAACCATGTCCAATTGGCGTCTTTGTGCCATCATTCGTCTTGTTTGATGGTTAACAACGTTCCTTCGCACAGCAGTTGCACGAAACTTGTCTGAACTGCCTATGCTGCGTGAATTGGTTTCTCCGCGTTCCGACAAGCGCCGGTGTTTCGCACAGGACGTTGTCGACTGAAAAGGTCTCATACCCCAATGCATAACCCAATGTTTCTTCTTCACCCATTTAATATCCGCAAGAAATTTGGAATAATTTTACGAATATTTACTCCATGTTTTTCGCATTTTACGATTTATGCTTAACTTTTGGGCACCAGTGTATATATATATATATATAACCATTGAGAGGGAGAGAAAAAGAAAGGGTTTAGATGGTTCGAAAAGAACAAATTCAAATATGTATTCTAATTATATATGTTCTTTTATATAATGGGTAAAAAATATTTAAAAATAATGAATGATTTCTCAAATCTCTTTGCATTTCCTTTAGCAAAATTGTTTGCAAAAGCTTTTAACATAGTATCTATACCCATGTTGCCCTCTAAAGAAATGTCTTCCTTTTGCCAATTTTCAAGACTTGTATTTTTTATTTTATGGTAATTAATTTTTTGACTAATTAATACTATTATTTTAAATAAAAAATGTATCTTTAAATAAAAAAATTCAGATTTTGTCTTCGAAAAACGTTTTTATAGAAATCAAATCTCTCAAAAATTGTGAAAACTCTTCGGAAATAATTTTAAAAAGGTTTCTTATCTTCGTGAAAGAAAAAAGGCGTTACGTTCTCAATATTTTATTAACATTATTAACTTTGATTATGAAAAAAATAAAAAATTAGTACATGAAAAATAGATATTCTGAGAGAGAGATTTTCTGTATATAATTCTGTTAAGTACTAAAAAACATAATATCTATATGAAACACATAAATGGTCAGAAGAGAGCGTGACCAAGGTTAAAATTTGCATCACATTGACCTTTTTTTTTTGAACTGCTGAAACAAAAGGATATCGAGATATGTTTTTTGAACTGAAAAATATATTTCATATTTAAATGGTATGTGATTAAATAGATTTAAAAAGTCGACAATTACTTAAAATTTATTGATAAAAATTGTCTATAAAAATATTTTTTACTCAATTTAATTCTATTTATCTCTATACAGTTACTTAAAATAAATTCAATAACAACATCATACAGTTTAAGAGAAATGTTGAATAGAAAATAATCTTATGTTATGCGTGAACTCCAAAAGTCTAAGACACATGCTAATATGCATTCAAATATTAAGTTATACTACTGCTGAAGTATCATTTTTGCAATTTTTTAGGATAATTGTAATTGAAAAAAAATCCCATTTCCTCACTCTGTATGTTCTTGAATATTAATAAAAGTATAGAATATTAGGCATGCGATAATTTAAAATGATTCCTTTAAAGAGACTCATAAAAGAAATCGCACGAACAATGAAGAGCAAATCTCATTTTGATGTTGAAAACCTCGTTTTATTTTGTGTTACAATTAAGCTTCAAACTGCATATAACTGAGTGTCGACTGGGAATATTCTGAGAATTTAAACAATATTATTAAAGTATCTTATCGTATGCATTTTCTGATTTTTTAAAACCTTTTTTGAACTATCTTCTGGATTTTTTATGTAAGAAAGGACTAAATGTTAAATTTTATGTAAATACAATATAAATTTTAATTTTGAGATAATATTTATGGGAGATATGAAGTAATATTTTTTTAGTTTACTTTAAAATTTTCTAATAATTTACGCATCAAATGATTTTATATAATAAATGTATTTTCGTCAGGTTTACATCTTTCCTGAGTGCCGCTGGTGCTATTCCGATCTGGTCTTCCTTGCCCATATCTTGGCTTGTTTGGGTTTTTCGAGGGACGATTTCTCCGGCAGGAGTGTCTTCTAATCTTAGACTTTTTAGAGATTTTTGGGGTCATGGAGTTTGTCTAGCATTGCTAGACAACTTGGATTAGTAACAATAAAACAGCATATAATCAATGTCCCTATTTAATTCTACTACAAAAGACACTTTTATTATACATATTTCATTAGTTATATTTATTTATGACATTTTTTTTTAATTTGTGGTGACGTTTGGTTACCCCTTACATCCGAACCCTCTTGTTTACCTGTAAACCCGGTTAGATGTGTAGGAGGAACAGAATAATCTACAGACATTATTTCCAATCTAATTTGATTTATTAATTCTTCTGAACAATTGTCAAACAGACACAACACAATTCTAATTAACGTATATTAATTATGGTAGAGTGCAGAGGTGAGATTCTATAACTCGGGGAAACTACTACAGACCCTCAACTGAATCTAATACAGCTTAAATATGCTAAATTATAACAACGTCGCACACGAATAACTAGTATCTACTTAATCAAATGTACAGTACCTGAACCTTTAATGCATCTGATCCTACACCGGAAACTTTCAGGTACTCTTTTCGTCTTGATCAAATGACGATGGCTCCACGCTCTGTAATCTTTAACTAATTCTAAAACTTATGATACTCGAATTTGCACACCTCCAACGTATCAACTTCAGCGTGTCAACAACAACGTGTCAGCAACTCGCTTTCTTCTTCTTCACTTCTTTTCTTAGTTTCTTTCTTCTTGCCAACTCGCAAAAATCGAAAGTTTATGATAATTTGAAATATGAAAATTCTGATATAAATTAATAAGTGTTAGATAAAAGAAATTCAATGAACAATATTACGACAAAGCTAGAAAATTGTTTATGTGATGAAACAGGTGGAAAGTATAATTTAATCATGTTGCTAAATGTAAAATGCACTAGAATCATTTATTAAAATTAGGAATTAAAAGATTGATTTTGTATGATTGTTGGTTATAATTTAATTTCGCAACACATTTAGTAGTTCAAATTTAAGTTTCATTCAGAGAAACTCATGACAAGTATGGAATCGAAATAAAAATGAGAATTAAACTGTATCCAAACTTTACATTTAAATGAGAAAATTACTTTCCCTAGTGAAAAATTATAAAATTTTCCATAATAGAAATAAAACTGTTACAAAGTGAAAGCAAAAGTCTAATAATTAATAATATCTTTGTAAGTGAAAATATGTATATCCCCTATAAATTCCCTCATTTTAACTTAAATAATTTAAAAGTTTAAGTAATAGCGAATTAAATACTGATATAAATATTAAATATCATGAATTATCATTTTTATGTAATTATATGAGAGGATTATTTATGTCATAAAATATCAGTTTACAAGAGTAAAATTAAACATCAAGGTAGTTTATCATCAAAAATTAAATTTTAAATGAAAGTCGTAATGAATATTAGAAAGATATTACATTACACAATTTTCCACTGGCTTAAAAAATGCATAACTTTCGCATATTAATTTTGAAATAAATAATGATACTAATTATATTGTACATGTCTCATGTATTCTTCAATCAGGTAGAATTCGCTAATTCTTTTTAATTAATATTTTTATTAACGAATACAAATTGCCCTTCCTTCGTAACCTATGTCTCTGTGTATGATTTTGTGTAAAATAATGTAATTAGCATTGGGAATAAATTTTATTATGAAAAACTTTTCAAATAACTCGTATAGAAAAATAAATTTAAATGTCATATTGTCTATTAAAAGAATACAGTTACACTAATATAATCTAAAATAGCATACATACTAATTCAGATAATATATAATAATACACAATTTAAAATAAAACTAACAATAAAAATAGATTAACTGTAATTATATAATTTAAAATATATATAATTAAACACACAAGAGGAAATAATTTTTAAAAGGTGAATTAATCAGTTCATTTTAATTGCAATGATAAATTGCTATATATATTCTCATGTTTCATTTAATTTTGAAACATTTTAATTTTAATTTCACTTTAAACTAATTTGCTCCAACTTTTTATCAATTGAGTGACTGAATAAAATAGTAATCTACCTATTTTATCATTTAGTTAATAAGAAACCTTTTCATTCGAACAGCATTAGAAGGCAGAACATTAGTTTTTATGGTTATACTATGTTAGTACGTTCGAAAACTATAGAGGTTTAAGGATTAAAAAAAATTGTAATATTAGCAGATCAATATATTTTCCACGTTTCCACTTATGCCTTGCAATTATAGTTATTTTTCAACATAAATATTTTAATATTTTCTAAAGTAATTTTACGATGATAATCCAATCTTTTGTTTTCGTTTTAAAAATGTGCAATATGTATATATAGTAATAAATCTATTTAAACTTTCAAAACCCAAATGAAGTATATAATTATATATTTCTTTTCTAAATACACCTTTATTTTATAACTAGCATGATAATGAATGCCAAAAGTCTCGGTATAGTAATTTGTTAGATATCAGTGGCATTGCGTTAGAAATGCACAAATGAACAGAGCATCGACAGTTAGGTTATCTCGTCCTCAAAACTTCAATGTGTTTTCAAATGATCCCCGAGAAAATTTTTTAAGTCTAATTATGGCCACACAACGGTATGTACAGATTTAAGTCATTACCTGACAGCATGGACTCTGCTGTCACCAAGTACATCTAAGCAGTGACCGAGAGCATGTATGTCTACGTCGAATAATTACTCTCACGAATCACACATTGAAGCGTCAAAAATCAAAGACAATCAATATGAGACGTACGGCAGACGTGAGCTTAAATACGGTACAATGAAATTTATTGTTGATGGAGAATGGTAGCAGAAGACATACAAGAGATATTTTACTAATAACGTGACATCAATTTCAACATCTCTGGTGGGTCACATAAACCATTATTACGGGCTGGAAGACTGCCAGCAAGCCTCGAATGTGGTGAAATTCCAAGAGACTCCAATCCAGCCTTAGATCCAATTTGTGAAGACTGATGGTGGTTTGAAAAATGAGTAAACTGTTTCTACATTTCATAGAAAGAGTTATATGGTCAGACTGAATCAATAAGTTACTAGAAATGTTTAAGTGTAGACCATTGAATACAATTTACAACCATCCATGTACTTCATGGTCCCAAACAACGAAAACGCCTTATCACGGAGTCAAAATCATCCATGCTTGATTTGCAGAATACTCAGAAGAGTTCAAACTCATGATTTAGCTACTTGGATTCCAGACATATATCATCGTACATATATAAGATATAACTAGGGGGTCTTTTAATGCACAAACCTCTGCACGGCCCTTTCATAGTTATCGACTGCTGCAGACGCAGCCTTACAGAATTCATCTTAAGAGAATTTACGACTATTTGTTGAGGTAATGACACTTTGAATGGCTGCCTTTTGGCAGACAAAAAGAAGGTATCTCATGATATTAAAGGGTAATACCTGACTTTTCTCGCCTTTTAGTCTATATTCTGGTTTACAATATTTCTTTTTGTAAAATAAACTAATAAACGTGTTTGCTTTAATTATTTTAAATTTATCTTAAATATAGTGGAGCTAAAAGCAAAGGGGGGGGGGATAAAATATGCAAGACAAAATTTAGCAAATACGATTAATAATTTTATAAAATAAAAATTAAAAAGGTAATGTTGCATTTACATGAGGAAATCTAATGCGACCTACGATTTATATTTCCTGTCTGAACGTTATTTGGTATAGAAATTACAGATGAGTCAAAAATTTCTCTCACTGTTTATTAAAATTTTTTTAAATAATATTGTTTTTCTGTATTTTTACATTTATTGCGTGTGTGGCACACAAATTCCAGTAACATAGCTATATTATTATTTTATTTACAATTTAAAAATCCCCCGTTCGTTCAACTAGTACTAAAAGTACACACTATTTGATTTTTCATAAATAACATTAGAAAAATAAAGTTATTTATCGATTGAAATAAATAATCTTATTCAATTTTGAGTTTTTTGGAGATACCCTGGTTTGTGGTTAAATAAATTTTAAGGAGAAGCACCGGTTTATAATTAGACTTAGTATATATATTTAATTCTCGCAGGTATATATTTTCAATAAGGAAACCTCTGTTAATAACATATTTTATACAATTTTTGTTGCTTTAACACAAATATTAACATGTAAACAATGCATATTACTTCGAAACTTTTATTAATAAATTAATATAATTTTTACAATCCTATTAATCAATAGTTATGAATTAAACTTTAATTTAAATTCCAAAAATTGAATTCACATCTATTTTATTTTTATCAAAACTAAAACACTGAATACCATCTGCATACAATAGAATATTTATTATTTTAAAGCACGCAAGTGGTTTTTAATTTTAATCCAAAAGAAAAATTAAATGAATTGTAAACATAATAAAGTTTATTTCATACTTCAATGTCCTGATATTATTTTAAAAAATTTAAATTTTACTAATTAATGAGACTTTTTCTAAAAACTCTCATTTAATATAAAAATTATACACAAAGTATTAACTAATTAAAGAAAACTAATTAGTTGATTACATATCCAAGAGAAAATATTGCAGAATTCAGAAAAAATGAATTAAATATATTTGATGTTTGAAAAATGTGTATTTAGTTATTTAGTTAACTCGTAATATAATCACTTTATTAATGTATAATTTTGAAAGGATTCAAGAGTAAATAAAGCTAAAATTAATGCAACATAAAAAAGTTGATAAAATGAATTGTTGCATTGTACGTAGAATGTATAAAAAAAACTTTTCAAACTAAAATTTTAACCGTAATTTTTTTTATTTTGAAATTATATTTACGAATATAAATGAATACAAAAACCATTACAAATGAAAGAATTAATTTTATAAATATATTAATTTGTAAAAGAATCTCGTTTTAAACATGGTGGTCTTCTATTGAAGCATTCTAAAAATGCTCTAAAAATAATCACTAAAGTTAAGATTAATGAGGATATCCGCTTACATCAAAATAATTAGATGTTGCAATAAATAAATAAATCGCATAACTTTTATTAAAATATATATGTATGTATATATCTTTTTTATTTCTAAAATGTAAATTATTTGTCGCCCATCTCTTTCCTCCTCTTTTTCAAAGATTAAACAACAAAAGATTTTAATTAGAATTAGTTCTCTCAATGTATGTAATTGAAAGTTTCCACCGTACACTAATAAAAATGAAATTTTAAACATGAAAATATGTTTTAAAAGGATGAATATTACGATAATTATTTCATAAAATAGATGAACTTTTATCAATTTTTATGCTTTTTGTTGCAAAGAGTTGGTACAAAAGACATTAAAATAAAATAATTAATAACTGAAGCAGTTTGCATTGAATAAAGTTTATATTTGACAAACATTTTATTTTATATTATTACTTTCAAATAATTTCGAAACAAAGTATTAGAATTCTTTTATTAAAAAAAATTCCTGCAATTTAAAAAAAAAATCCTTAATTAATACAATACTTAATTATCCTTTGTTTCATATTTTTCAAATATAAAAAATAACCTTCGAAAATTAAAAGCTGAATTAACGATTAATAGTTAAATCTTATAAAAAAAAAAGTCAAATATAGATATTTATATTTCTTCTAAATCCGTAAACTAAATTTTACAGTAATATACACCAGATTAACGAGAAAAAACTTTTTTTCCAAATTAATCTCATATTTTCTAATATTTTAAGCTATGTATCTTCAGACGATATTCACAAAAATGCAAAATCTCGAACTTAAAAAGACATAAAACTGAAAAGAAATCAATATAAACTTGAAAAAGCCGTTTGATTTGAATAGGCATGAGATTTATTTCTTTACATACATGCATTCCCCTTAGTCATCTCCTTGAATGTAAAAGTCAGCTTTCTTGAGATGCCAAAGAGTATTTTTCATGGCAGTATTAAATATAAATATTCATTCTATATCTAGATTTAATAATCTTGAACTTCTGGTTAGTTTTGAAATTGAAATCGCCTGATATATCTTTAAAGTGCATCACGCGGTGGAAAGAACTATGATTGAATTCTCTTATCTCTTTGTTGAAAAACTGAAAAGAATATAAAAATAGTGGAGAAGAAAACTCTTATATTTTTCCCAAACAAAACCAACAACATTTGATAGTAGAATGCTAAACAGATATATCTGAATATCGGAACATCTTTCCCAGTTATTTTGCTCCTTTTTTTTTCTTTCAATCTTTTTCCTCGTTTTTATTTGAATTCTTTTGAAAAAGTTTTATTGATTCTCAAAGCTCGTGGTTCAAAAGAGACAAGAGTTTTTATTTACTTCGGTTCCTATTTATTTGAAGGCTGATGCGGATGATTTGAAAAAATATTTTGGAGACTTCTTAAATTCTTTTGCATGCTTGCGATCGTTATATATTGTACTTTCGGTGATATTAAGTAATAGAGATGTTATCGATATTTTCGCTGATATGCTTAACAATTTTTTTTTGTTTCAAAAGAAATTTTCGTGATACTACTTCAGAAGTTTAAATTTAATATGAATATATAAAACTTACAATAACAGGGGATTCAAATGTTAACATGATATGAAACGTGGCACATGGTATCAATGTACGCTAGTTTATTTCCATATGTAACAGTTAAATTACTGGTATCCATTTTTATTGATTCCCAATGCTTGTGATTGAATAGAGACAAGAGTTATTTTCTTTCATTCCTATTTAATTGAAGGCTTATGTGTATGATTTGAAACTGACATGATTTATCCCTTATCCCTCAAAGGAACGCTATCAACATTATTCAATTTGATGACAAAAGCACGGATGATTTCCCTGTTATTTGCTATACTGATGGCAGAATTGGTTTCACGTTTGTTGTCTTCAGGAGTGGAATTGAATCCGAGAACTTTCAAATTGGATTTCGTGATGAATGCACAGTTTTTGTATCTGAAATTTTATGTTTAAACTTCACCATTAAATGGATCCCTGAACAAAATAGTATTATCTCAGATTATCTCACTGTACCGATTATCTTTCTTCCTTGGATTATATGAAGATAGAGCGTATTTCTTCGTCTAACATAATCGCGTAATCCAAAAGAGATTTAAAAGCCTAAAAGATAGCCTAATCTCGATCCTTAAAAGTCTGATCTTGATAGTTTTTGCAATTTTTCGCGAACGTACGTGCGTTTATGGAATGGAGTGAGCCAATTGGCTGTCAAAGGTTGCCACAAAGTGTGAAATTGGCATTGCAGTAAATATTCCTTTTACAAGAAGATTATAGAAGAAAGAATGATATATATATATATATTTAAATCTTAATAACTTTATTAAACATTGTATGGAGCACGGATACCCTCCTAAATTTATAAAAAAGTTACCTAACAGTTAAATAAAAAAAGTTATTAGTTCTACAGTTTATAGATAGATGGCGCCTCTAGCTAAGTAAATTATCAATATTATATTTTCTTAAAAATTAATTGTATATGTCAGTGTGGTACTTTTATTTTCTATAAATTTTAAAATAAAATATAGGGTTTTTAATGTATATATAGTATTAATGCTATTTTATCAAAACTTAATAATTTTATGCGATACTGTTATTGTCCATATATGGGCAGTATGGGTTGTACTCACGTGGTAAGTCTTTATCTAATAGTCTAACTTTGATTTTAAATATTTTAGTAATTATTGCAGGCTATGATATTATCGTTTTACATTAATAGATTACGGTTTTATTTATAATAATAATTAAACTTTCTCTCTCTCTCTCTCTCTTCTCTAGAAATTTCTTGCTTTCCCTATGGCCCAGAGTATTGGCAAATTCAGGTGAAGGTTGGCTGGCCGAAAAACATTGTTTAAATCTGCATTCCTGCTTCCTAAGGCTAGGAGTTTGCTCTAGTATTTCTGTGGCTAAATCTATTCTATCAGGACTATAGTTATCTTGAGTATATTACTATTTTTTGTATATTTTTGTAATACACATATATATATATATATATATTATATATATTATAGGCAGAGAATGAACTAATAGGAACTAGTAAGAATTGATAAAATTTAAGAAATATCATCATTTATTATAGGAAAATTACATATGAATGGAGGTTTTTCTTTACCTTTTGGACACTTCTAGCATTTATACATGATGTGATACGGTAGGGCATTTAGGCGTAGAAGTCCCGTAAGATGTCCTGCGACATCTCGTCCAACAGTTGTTGTAAAAGCGCATCTAATTCAACCAAGCTGAGGTTCGCCAACTTCTCATTCTTTATAATCCCAGATTTGCTCGATCGGTGACAAACCTGGAGATCGAACAGTCAAAGAAAGGTGGAATGTGACAGAGACTTGCTGTGTGTGGTCGAGCATTTTCCCATTGAAAAGTGGCTCTTGGTAGCCCTGCAATTAGTAGCAATACATGTGGTTGAAGAATGTACTGAAAAAACCTCTCGGAGCTGTTATGGTGCCATGGATAAATATTAGAGGTGATTGTGTGTCGTATGCAATGGTACACAATGCAATCACACCAATTGCGGTAGCGGTGAGCCGCTGTACAGCGAACTCAGGATTAATACGTGAACCACGAGGCCTCCATTCACGTATTCTATTGCCATCACTTCCTAGATTGAATCTGGATCAGTCGCTGAAGATGACCATATTCCACTCGGTTCACACGGATGCAACAGTGAGTAGATGTCAATGGCAGTATATGTCAGGAGCATCATGATAGCAATTGTCTTCTTTATTTAAAGCTGGAAGAAAGTTTATGTTATAATTAATTTTTAAATCAAATTAAAAAAAAAAACTGAAAAACCGAATATAAGCTTTGAATTAAATAATTTGATAATCCAAAAAAAAAAGTGTAGCAAATGCATCCTAAAATCACTTTGTTGAAAATAATCGTCAAAAGCATCAACTACGAAGGCTTTTAATTCTCAGGAACTAAAATGAACTTGTAAATTTTTGTCGTAATTAATAACCAAAAATTTAGTATAAATTCAATTTGGTACGAGCCCAATGTTTAACAAAAAAAAATGTTTTTTTTTTCTTAGTATCCGCTATTATTGTGTCTAAAATTGCTTGAGAAACGTGAAGAAAGGTTATCTCTTATTAAAAAAATAACTATCTATAATTAATAAAAACGGAAATCGACAGTTTAGTTACAAGTGCTGCATAAAACAATAAAAAAACGAACATTTTTTGTGATACAGAGGAAAAGATAACTCGCTAGACTTTTTTCTCCCTTACATTTTCTTTATTTTAATAAAAATTTTCTCTTTTTCACCTTCCGTTGCCAAGCAAGTAGATAATTTGTATCCCTTTTATTTTCTTACAATGTGTGGTAACGATAAAAAATATTCTTTCTTTTTGTGTTTGCGATAAAACAGTTATGGCTGTTCTATTGTCGTAATATTTATCATTATCTTTTCTGTTCTTATTTGGAATTATTTAATGTAAAGATTTGTGTAAAAAACAAGCCTTTACATTTAAATGCATAACGTAAAGGAAATTTAATGATGTAAAAAAGAAAATAAGAAGTAAATGCTATTTGCAAATTATATATGCTAACAACATAAACGAAGACTCAATGTTATTTTTAAAGTATCCAGTTTTGTTCCATTGACCTTTATGATAAAAATAACTAAAATTTAACCTAAATTAAATATTTTGGTTGACAATTAAAACAAATACAGGTTTACAAAAGTTAAATAGGCACACACACACATTATACCTTTTCGGTTTCTAAAAAAACACATTCCAAACGCATAAAATCAAAGTTAATATAGATCGCTATGTACAAATGACATGCATTTCAGCCAAATACAATTGATTACTTTGGTATTAGCTAATTAGTTATTCTATGAATAAAACAGCATTCTAAATTATTTGAAATCATGCATTTAAATGCAGATACACAGTTCTCATAAATTTCGTTGGACTGTTTACATAATATTTGTATTTAAACTAAGGAAAACAGACGAGTTATTACGAATTATACCTGGAGTGCTACAGGTTGCATTAAAACAGTAATAGTCAATCTATGACGTCATTATATTTTTAGGCATTAATCATTCAGCAATATCTTGACTATTAAAACAATTCTAATTAAATCAACATTTATCCAGAAACTTGTAGCATATCAACCAAGAATTAGCACCTTCTCTGTTAATTGCTATACTGCTATTGTAGCCAGGTGAAATGGACGAGTAATCTCCAAAATTGTAACACCTATAATTTCAGTGTCACTTGATAAGACAACATGTTCCAATATTAGTCGCTTGAAGGGATTTTACACCCTAGTACTAAGTGTTTGTGTTCCATTAATCTTCAATATCAGAAAGGGAATATTAAACTGATGTAGCAAACGTATCAATTGTATTGTCTCATATTGCCAGAGTGGAATAACTTCCAATTCACTAACAAGTTTCTGTGTACTCTAGAATCAAATAATAAGTGTTGTAAGGGGGTTTAGAGAGAACACAAGAGATACACTCAATCAAGCTAAGAAGTTCGTTGATACAAGATAGCAGTATCGTAATGTTGGCTGGAATTTGAATGGATTTTACACAAAGGTGTACATCTTGAAGAGTGGTTCTGCGACGATTGTGTGATGCGGGTATGAATTTCTAGTGCGTATATTAATTCGTAAATCAATATTAGCTGTATAAATTGTTTAGTTTAGTGCTTTTTAACATATTAAAAAACAATTTTAATTAAAAACTATTTTGGAAATGCAATATTGAATAAACTGAAACATTTGCTTCAAGCATCGTAATTCCATTATCAGGCTAGCCACAGTAATTGTTACGCAACTTACTTGACAAATTTATAAATTTCATTCAACGCTGCATCAATTTGCAATATTTCACAACATAAAAAACACAGAACTTAATAGAAAAACAAATAAATGAAGAAGTGTTATTTCAACCAAAAAATATCGCTACGTCTACAGTAATTCTTCAGAAATGAAGAATTACGCTTATTCTTCTTTATTTCTGACTGAATTTTGCAACCACAGGATAGTAAAGATATTTTGCTCTGCTAGCTACTTTAAAAGAAGACGTTACTTCTAGTAATGCAGTTGTATCGTTAGAATATCTTTTTGATTTTATATAATTTCTTTCCTTCCTCCTTCCTAATCATAATCTTATGTCACTTATTTCAGTCTCCCATGAAGTGTCAAAGCAGGTGACTTTCTTCCCATGAAAGCAAGCATTAGTTGGCAAATTTTAATTTAAAATTGCATTTAACTACAACATGAAACATAAATCCCAAAAACCTTTCTGACATTACGTAAATAATGAAGCAAAGTAGAGGATTAGTAATAGTAGTTAGGCTCAGATTCTTTTCTGCAAGATTTAGATCTACATCCTAAAAACTTAGTACAGAAAGACAAAAACTCATTAAATTAAAACTCTTCTTGTTTTAAAATAGTTCCTGCAGTAAAGAAATTTTTATTATTTGAAGCAACATTATTAACACATTTTGGGATAAGGCCAAAATGATGATAATTTGGGTATAAAATTAAATTTATCTAATATGTATGCATTGAAACAGTAGTCAT
>BMAO01013173.1:0-22735 GCA_019973975.1 Trichonephila clavata | reverse complement strand
CACATAAGTTTTGCATAGAATTTACATATATATTTAAAATTATTAAATATTTTAAAACGTAATTCAAACAAAGTAACTTGTGAAATCAATGTTTGTTAGAAATGGGAAGACATTAATAATTTAATTAAAAAATTGGCAGTAATTGAAAAAGGTACTAAAATTAATTTTTGATAAAAAAATAACTATAATTTTTTTGGCACTAATTAAAAATAAATTTCTGTAAAAATTATGTATTCAAAGTTTCCAATGCAAAACTATAACAGCTTCATCTTGTATTTTATGTGGATTTATAAATACATTCTTGATTAAAAAAGTTTAAAAAAATAAAGAGAAAAACAGTTTTATTTTATTTTTAATTATTTTGCAAGGAAACAAGGTGCAAAACACAAAAAGAGATTAAGTGTTTAGCTTGTCAAAGGAGTGAAGTTGGTAACAACTGTTTTGGTAAAATCATCCAGCACAACTCCTCTATCCAATTGATCAGCTTCGCTTAATCGATTAAACCAGTTGTGAGTACTGCGCCATTGTGTAAACGCGTGCAACTACATTCTGACAGAAGAATGTCGAATCAACATCAAGTTTCTAATGAAGAAATCAGCCTGGAAAATATTTCAAATATTAATTATAATAACAGTGGCAAGGGTCAGTGCGGAAGAGGTTGAACCTGTTTAGTGCTCAAGGTCAACGATTACATACAAAACTATAACCGAAATTCGTGATATTAGTGGGTTCGCACTCATGTCAGTGGTCCGATTTTTAATCAACACTACTCCATAGAAGTACTAAAAAAACTTAATGGAAAAAGTTGTCAGAATTGTGGAGTGGTGGAGATCGCTGTTGCACCAAAAAAATATAAAAAACTGCTGTCAAGCAGTTTCTGACCTGCCAAAACATTACTATGACGGGGCATCCTCCTTATTCACCACATATGGCCCTATGAGACTCTTTTTTTTATTTCTTACTGTTAAATCTTGTTGAAAGGGACAATTTATATTAGTTGAAGAGGTTCAGGCAAGACGGAGAATCTTTTGAAGGGTGTTTCAAAAACCTCGTTCCGAAACTTCATTAATAATGGCAGCAGCGAATGCATAAGTGTCTGATAGCTGAAGGGAACTACTTTGAAGGTGACAATGTCACAGAGAAGGAATTCTGCACGCATAATAATTTATTTGAACAGTCTGGTTTTTTTATCCACACCTTGTATAATAAGTATCAGAGAATACATTTCATGAGTCTTATAAGATTGTCTAATAGTGTAATTAAATATTAATTAGAGATTATATGAGTCAGTTTTTTATGAAAAATGCTTACCGTTTCGACGGATCTGTACGGTTCCTTCCACTAACCTCTTAGGGACTCCTTTTGGGCCATCATTTTTGTTCAACCAACTTTCTCCATGGAAAGAAAGAGTGATTATGCAAATTAAGTTTTTGATATATGTTCTATATTCACGAGTTTTGAGAGTTAATGAAGTGAGGATAGCTTGGATGTGAAGTGAATAGGTGAGAAGCTAGCAAACCGACAGTAGTATGTATACGTAAACAGTGTACATCGCAAGAAGTTGGAAATTCGGAAAGAGCTTTGTTTCACTATTGCAGAAGTGTTTGAGGCCACGTCTAAAGGATTAAAGGATTGCAAGTGTTCAAGTACGGTGATCATATTTCAAGTATAAGTTAAGAGAGTTAAATTATTATTGCGCTTCTAAATAAACACAGGCTTTGTATAAGTTATCGTAAAAATAGATTTACATGATCGTATATATTATTCTCACGCCATCTTGTCTCACTTTCGTCCTCTAATTGGTCAAATATATCTTAATTAGAGAGTGATTTGTGCCTGTGTTGAATACAGAGAAAAATAAATAATTGATGTTCACCATGCCATCTGATCATTTAGTTCCTCCCACATATCTAGCAGGGTCAAAGCGAATAAGGAATGTAAATTCCTTACAACGTGTATAATATTTTTGTAAGAGAAAATAAAAAAAATTCACACACACATGAAATATTTATTATTAATTAAAATGCAAATTTAAATGTTATATCAAAATAAGTATTTAACTATTGCAAAGTGCGCATTTTAGCCGATGAAAAAATTATAACATATATTAAAAATGTGATAATAGTATGTGTTTTTATATTTTTTTACTAGTGGAATATTCATTTGTATAATGATTCAATATTCTGTTATCTTCAAAGTTTTCTCCTTTTCTTCATTTAAGGGAATATTTTACAGAAAATTAAATAAGAATTTAGAATAAACTATTGTAGATTACTTTTCAAAGAGAAAAAAAGGCAACTATTTAAGGTTAAATTCATGATTGTTGTTCATTTTAATTTAAATTAAGAATTCTAATGCTCATTTTAGAAAAAAAATTTAGTTAGGTAGATTCTAACAAAGGGTGGGCATGACTAAGGAAATTATTTGGGGACTAGACTTTGGGGAATGAAAGTATTCCTTTAGGTTATTCAGCTCTCAATAAAATAGTACCGAATGTGTAGTTAATTCTTGGGTTTATGCTGATATTTATACTCTTTTATGAAAGATTAAGTAAAGGGATAACGTTTCATTTTTACTGTATCAACATAAACAGCTGTCTAACTTATCTGAAATTATTAATTATAAACTATATATTTTATCACTAATATATATTGAAACTTATTTTGCAAATTCAAGAATAGTACACCAAATTTTATAAAGCATCATGGGTAAAACTTCTTAATCCTATAACATGCCCCTGCCAATTTATCCTTCAATTCAGTATATAATGTGATTCTATGCAATATTTATGAAACCATTTACTATCAAACATCTAGATAGGAAAATGTGTAAAGTTAGGAAATAAATGTATACTGCGGCAGTTTCCGGACAGTTTTGTATATTACTAAATTGATGGCTGGCTTGGTAGAATTGAGGTAAAGGATATCACCCATCGAATTGAATTTACTTAATGGAAGTCCTAATCCGCTTAAATGGATTGTTGCAAGCCACCACAAATTTTGTTAGCGATATTTGCGTGATGTAATTACGAAAGTCTCTTAAAGCATACTCGGATGTAACTTTATTAAGCTATATATTTCTTCCCCTGACTTATCTATCAGAAGACGAATATTCTGTCAAAGTTATTTTTTTAGTGGTCTCATCTTATAAAAAGCCACGAGAAGTTTTCTAGATAAAAAATGTAAAAACATTAAAGGAACAAAGGTAAAAACCGTCTTAAAATAAAAAGGAAACAAAATGAATTTCTGAGTGGTAAATGAATTACCAATATTATTATTTCTTTCAATAAGAAGTAAAAACTACAATATATAATCTATTCGTATGATTTATTATAGTTCTAAGAGACACCTAAATTGCGATAATTAACATTATATATATATATATATATATATATTAATCCAAATTTTATGTAAATTATTTTATATATAAGCTGCCTAGGTCAGCAATGTTGATAATACTGTAGCATCTATTCTTTTAAATTTTTATATTTAACTCTGTTATTTCAATTTTTCATATTTCCTTTTAAATTCCGTTGTCTGGTTGTCTTCCAATTTCAATTCTTTTCAGTTTTCCTCATGTTTATTCATCTCTCAATTGTAGAGAAATTTTGATTATACACACATATATACACACATATATATATATATACATATATAATCAAAATTTCTCTACAAGAGAGAGATGAATTAACAAGATTAATTTTTAAAATAATTGTAATTGCAAGATAACCGTACAACAGAATTTAAAAGGAGATATGAGAAATTGAAATAATAGAGTTAAATATAACAATATAAAATAATGCATGCTACAGTATTATCAACATTGCTGACTTAGGACAGCTTATATATATAAAAAAATTTTTTCAAAAAATTTATCTATATAAAAGAGGGGTTGAACAAGTTTTTTGGCCTGCCAACCTTCCCCCTTTCTGTTAATAATACCGAGCAAAAACCTATTGGAAATTATGGATAGGAAATCTAAATCCATTTTGAGAAAAAGTAACATACCTAAAAATTGCATACAGAAACGCGGAGCCCGCGCTAAATCTGAGTACAATAAACAAGTTATTGCCAGATTCTGGACCCAAATTCAAATTGAAAACAAAGCAATGGCTGAAAAGTAGCACTTAACAAAAGTATGAAAAGAAAAGAAATAATAAAATAAGAATTGTAAACATACGACCATTATCTTAGATACTCTAAGATAATATGATTTAAAAGTTATAATACATTTAAAAAAAGTAATTTGATCTAAAACTTGAAATTGGGGGTATTTAAAACTATCTAGGAAGAATAATAAATCTATAAGATTAACCTGCTAAAACTATGGAAATTTAATCCTTACTATTTAGTATTTCTTTATTCAAATATCTATTAAAAAAATTAATTGGGTATTTTTGAATTAAACAGTGTTTAGTAAAATGTTTATAGTTTTTTTTATTTTTTCTGATTTATTTAAAACTAGAAATTTATTGCGTAGTGTGTAATTAATAACAATATTTCTGAATATAGAAACATGCACCTTACTCTCCCAATGTGGTATTTTTATAAAATTGAAATTAAATTCTTCTCTTTTATCATAAATATTAGTAACTATTTTATTATCTTTTAATTTAATTTCTATATCAAGAAAATTTGCTTCATAATTGTTACTATTTGTCTGTATTAGATTAAGATATTGTGGATAAAAATTAATGCTAGGTTTAAAGTTGTCTTGCTTGCCAAAAATGATTATATCATCTATATAACGAAAAAAGTAATATTCTAAGTTGTCTGTGGAACTATTTTCAAAATAATGTAAATATAAATTGAGAAGACAGTTGCTAGCTGAGCCACCTTGTGGTAGACACTTAATCTGTTGATAAATAATTGCCATTATGATAAACATAATTCTCTTTTAAAGCTAACCTAAGTAGAGAACCAAATCTATCATATTTGACATTTTTAAGCAAAGTATCTTAATGTAATTTTACAAGTGTTTTCATCACATATATATATATCTATATATATCAAGTAGTTACAGAGAAATAAATTTAACATTAACATATAGAACGTAATTCTACTAGCTGGTATACCCGTTCTTTGCAGATGGGAATTGAAAAATGAAACAATCTTATTGAAGGAAACATATAATTTATTTATGCATTTAAGTTAAGTGAATTGCAAATTTAAAGAAAAAAAGGGCATTTTTAGTATTTCTCCATCCAACAAAAAAAATTCATCTGCAAAATTTGAAATCTGTAAGTGTAATAGTTGAAAAAATAATATTTTTAAAAAAAATTTATAATGTCCCGAAACACCTAAGGGTGTCGACTTTTAAAAACTCCTTACTTTTTTTATCTCTTCTAAGAAAAAAGTTATATGTTTTCTAAATTTCAAGTTTATAGATTTAGTTGTTCATAAAAGAGAATTTCTTTTAACAAAAAAAATGCCCTAACATCCCACCTTGGGTGTCAGTTTTCGCAAAACCCTTTCTTAGCAGATCTCTACTCCATGAAAGAAACCTGCTAGATATATACCAAGTGTAGGTTATCTTCATAAATGGGATTCTATAACACCTCTATAACCCCTCTCAACAGCCTTGGGGGTTAAATTTTGAAAAAGGCCCCTTTTGTAGCGATTCTCTACCCTTGCAAAGGAATATATCACCCCGATTTGAAATATTTAGGTCTAATAGTGAAAAAACGGGAATATTGTTCTATAACCGGCACTTAATCCTTCGCAACTGCTGTATGTGCTGAATTTTTGCAATTCCTTTTATTAGCGGATTACTGCTCCATGTCTACTAAACATACCTACAAAATTTCAAGACTGTAGGTCGAGCAAATCTAAAACGAGAATATTTATCTTTAACGTCCCTTATAGAATCACTTTATCCCTAAGTTCGTTTTTTACAAACATGTTCTTATAGGAACTCTACTCCATAAAACTAATTGGCCTATCAAATTTCAAATATGTCGGTATAATAGTGTAAAACAAAGAAATGTACATCTTTAATGACCCTTAATTCCCTCGCAACGCCACTTAGCAGTAGATTTTAGTAGACACCATTTTGTACTGGATCTCTACTTTATGAAAGTAACCTGCTTACCAAATTTCAGGACTATGTCAAATAGTTTAGTCGGTGGCCTCTTCGGGGCCACTTTTCACAAAATATGTTCTTAGAAGATCTCTACTACATTAAAGGAACATGCCTTACAACTTTCAATAGTTCCGGAGATATCTGTATGAGAGGGTGTGTAGCGTTTCTCCTTTTTTATATATAAACATAAATAAAAAAACATATTTATTATATTTTTATACTGCGTAATTACTCAAGTGAACTAAAAAGTCATTTTGTAGAACATACCTTAAAACTCGGAAGAAGCTCAGTAAAAATGAAGAAGAAAAAAAATATAGTAGAAATATAAAAAATCATCAAATAATAAATATTCATATATTTGTTAACACCATAAGTACTAATTAAAAGTTATACAATCCTCTCCTCAATTGAACTGTTTTTCACATAGGCGCAAATATGCGGTGTATTAGTGGAAGTAAGTCATAATCAGGCTAATTTTTCTCTGAAGTAAACTCCTCGCAAATTCTATAAAATGTCATAATGTTGCATTCCAAGCAATTCGAAATGGTATTACTGATAACAGCGCAAAAAGGAAAGGATCGCATTACGAAAATACATTTATACATGTCCAGGGCTTTTAACGAACTAGTTGAGAGAGACGCATATATACGCTGGCGGAACTTAAGGCTATCTAATAATAATTATAAAAAAACATTTAAGAAGAGATACCTTTTCAAAAGTCATAAAAATTATTTGGTAGTCTATTTGTTATAAAAAATTTTCTAATAATTTTAAGTTTTATTAATAACTTTTTATTTAATATTTTCTGATTTAAAATAAAGTGCTGAGGAATTACTTGCTTTTTAATACGCCTTTGTAAAAAAATGTAGTAAATAAAGCATCGGCAGTTGCAAAAAATATTTCGAACAAAAGCTTTAAGAAAAGAGCAATATTACTTTAGATTTTTCAGATTAGTTAAATGGTAGCTAAATTTCCCATATCTTTACACTACATCACAAAGCACAACAGGGATTTTAACATAAGTCAAACATTTTTCTAAAGCACACTCTTTAGCTTGTTTTCTGATAATTGTTATAAAATTGTATAATAATTGCAATATTATAACATATAATTGTCTTCCCTCTCCCACATAAAATCATAAATTTTAGGGACATTGAAAAATTCTTAGCTGAAAGGCATCACATTTTTTAGATAAATTTTTAAAATGCGTTAACATTTTTTTAGTATCTTGGTCTGATTAAATATATTATGTTTGCTTAATAGTTATAAATCAATTATAAAATATCACTGCACATCAAATATTATTACAGATAATTAAAAAAAACTTAAGACACCTGCCAAAATTTATGACTCTTCATGAAACTTAACAAGAGAAATTGTAGCATTTTATGCACAGTTGAATCAGTTAAAGTATAGAAAAAATATTTGACGTATAAAATTCAACTAAAAATGAGATGAACAATTGTGTTTATCATTATGCTAAATAGAGTATGGTACTTTGAAAAAAAAATCAGAAAAGTAAAAAAAAAACTAATTTGTTTTAGATTAAGGTACATTTTAAGGTTCATTTTCTGAACAATTTTGTCCAGAGAAATCTGATCAATGTTAAAAATTCAGATAAAAAAATAATCGCTGTGTACACATACCTAATTAGACTCATTACTGAAAATGTTTTCTTTAGTGTGATTATAAAAATCTGAGCTTTTCCTATTTCTATTATGATTGAAAATGCATATACTTAATATAGAATCTTAAAAATATTTTTTCAATAACATACATGATTCACATAAAGTGATAAATTTACTTATTTAATTCAGATATACATTAAATGTTACCATTTACTTTTATATCCCATCAGTCATTTCCTGATATATGTCCCAGACATTCAAAATGAAAAGATATTTTTTTAGAAAAGAGAATTGTAACCACCCTTTTCTTAGACATGTCCCACATTAATAGCCGAAAGATTTTCACGTCCTCTAGTGGTCGTAACAATATTCAGTGATCCTCAAGCTTCGGAACTGTAAGGACTTTCTAGCCTGTGCTCCGATCATTTTCATTCTATTATAAATGTTAATCCTCTGGATATGTCTGTTACATAAATGTTTGTATTGTTTATATATTAAACGTGTTTTAATTAACTAGTGGACTTAGTTAAGAATCCTTTTCCAGCGTGTCACTTTATTACAATGGGTTACCTCTTATAGAATGAACATAAGTGGGTTATAACAGAAAAATAAGAATAAAAATATTTTTATTATTAATAATAAAGGAATGGAGTTGCACATTGTTGTCTTCTTTCTAGATTACCAGCTGACGTAATATTAAGAAAGCAGGAACCAAGGACCAATAGAGACTTAGAGTGAGAAACGACAGGAAATGAGACGAAAGCGCTGCAGTCGTGGTGGAAGACAGATAAACGACATGTCGATGTAGACGAGAGAGACGCATCGTGATATCCAGCGAGTTACTTTTGACGATGGTTTAACTACTTTTTACTAACTTCCAACCTACTCTTGTAAATAATTGCTCTTAACAATTGTATACGTAACTTCATCTGGCCCCGTTGCAACTCTCTACAATAATAATAAAATATTTTTTGAATAAAATCCTAACCATAATTTCTGCTTTTTTTTTAATTGTAACTCTTATCAGAACTCTGAAGAATGTTTTGATAGCATTGTTAAAAAAAGACTAAATTTGTATTATAGAGAAAAACACAAATGAAAAAAAATCGTATTAATTCATGATGTTTAATTTGATTTCTTTTTGACAGAAGTTAATCTTGTGTCAGTTAAAATGGAAGGATCAAAGACACTTGCAATTTTTTTTAAATGATGCAAATCCAGATGCTTTTGGATTTTAACCTCTCTTAACTGACATTGAAAAGCTAAGAAATTCACCCCAATTAGGGATTGCAATACCGGTATATTGGGATACCGAATACTGGTATTTTGATCAATTTGTACAATTTTGTAATATCGTATTCATAAGCTGAAAAATTGGTTTTTCTGTATTTACTAGAATTTTTTTAAAATGTCACCGCTGTTATGTTCAAGGATCGCCAACCTAGCAAAATAGTATACGTTTTTATAACTCTCTAACGGGGGAAATTAAATAGATTGTAGATATAAAGTTGCATCGTACAATTAGGTGATGTAATAAAATATGTGGATTATCCAAGGAAGCGAGACAAATCTATTCCATTACAGCTCAGAGCAATACTGCACACGCGCAGGATCCGTAGTCTGATATTCGTATCTGTAAAAACAAGGCTGTTCTTGTGAAAAAAGTGTGTAATATTTCGCTATTTTTAAATTGGGGAATTTGTTATTCCCATTGTCAATTTGCATATCATACTTGTATTTACATATCATCATGATTCAAAAATGAAATTGTAAAAGAAGAATAGATGCGATCCGATTCAAATTTGATCAAGTTTATAGTAAATGTCTTACCTACAAACCTTATACACATTCAAAAGATATTTTTTTATAATTTTCGAATATGATAATGACACTAATGTCGATTTGAAAAAGAATTGTCTCTTGAACAGAAATTAGAATTATCGATAGCTAAAAAAAATCAACAAACTTAAGTACAGTACAGAAATCATCTATATCCAAAACCATCCGATGATCAATCAATTTATTTGAAGATGAGACATTTAGAGGTAGATATCGCGTATTGGTAACAATACCACCAACTAACACAAATGCCGAAAGATCGTTTTCGACAGCCAGTAATTTTTGCACATAATTACTTTCCAGGCTTAATGACAATGCAATTAATGCATTATGTTTTTTTAAGATCATATTTTAAGAAATTGTATTAGTACCACAGAATAGTGATATTACACTTTTTGTGATTTAAATGAATAAGATACTATTTTACTTTTTTGTGATTTAAATGAATACGATACTATTTTACTTTTTTGTGATTTAAATGAATAAGGTACTATTTTACTTTTTTGTGATTATTTATATGTTGTTATAATTTAAAAAATACAAATTAATTCTTGTGATATTTAGTCTCTAATAAAACTGACAAATAAATCAAAGAAATGCCTGTATTTTCTTTCTTTTCCTAAAATCTCAACAACCAGTATTAAAACCGGCATCCCGGTATTAAGATCTAAAAAGTACCAAATACCGATATCGAACGTATGGCCCGATATTGCAATCCCTACTCCCAATGCCACCGTTTCTCCCACAGGAGCGCGTTGCTCATGGTTTATGGGGGGGGGAGAAGAAGAAGCGTGTTTTTCAACCTAAATATTGTTTACTTTCACTTTAAAAAAGGAAGAGAAAGATAATATTTTATTCAATGTCTAGAATTACCAAATAATTAAAAAAATATTACTTATCTTATGTGTAATATATCTTTAAACATGGTAAACACATAAACCAGCATCCCATTCAGTTCATTGATAGTATGCAAATATACTCAGTTCTCAGACTTATTCCTGCAAAACAATTTAAAACCTCCTATTACACACGGTAAGCGAAAATGAGATCAAATAAGTTACAGAAAAGAGCACACTCAAGCGAAAACAAAATAAACACTGCTTAGCTATGAATCTCAGCGTTCCTGGAATATGCCCACCTTCAAATCCCCCCTTTTCTCCGAAATAAGTTAATTCTTTAAAAGCTCCTCCAATAGCATTTACTTGCAATCTAAAACCATGGGAATTGTTGTAAACAGAGTATCACAATTCAAAAGGTTATACTTTGAAAGGACGAGTATTCACATCCAGAGCGCTAAGGTACCAAAAAAGCAGGACTTGTGAACACACTCGGGGCACATAAAAGGTTAATGCACCTTGGCGTGAGTAAGATGCTTACTGAATGGGATAATAAGTATGTGTATAATTTTTCCCTTATCTACTTTACCTGTAAAAATGTGCTTTGTTATATCTACTAGTTCAATTGTATGTACAAACAGCCGCCCATTCGGCATAGTGTTCCCTCAAGTTGACTGTTGTGCAGTAGGGACTGGATTCTCGAATACCGGAGAAGGCATTGATCTATAGTGCCAGTGTGGCAAGGAGACATTTTAAATATTCATCGAGCCGCAAACCCTCCCAAGAGGATGGTGGGACCTTCTTGACCATCCTCCAGCGTTCACCCTCAAAATTTGACTGGAAACGAGTGAAACCGTGCTTTCAGCTGTGGTGTTCAAAACTGCTGCTATCGAAGAACGTAAAACCTTGCTATAAATAATTTCGTAGATCTCGAACTGACACCGTCGATTAGGTGGCATCAGAAGCAATAAAATTAAAATGGGCATTTGATAATGATTTTTTAGTTTTTTTCTTAAAAAACGTTAGGGAAAAAATTTCGTTACGCGTTACCCCTTTGCGTTACGTGATGAACGTAACGTAGGGATGTATCTGTGTATTTGTAAGTACGAATAAGTGTTTGCCTGGGTCTAGTAGTATACCAAAATATGTAAATGTATAGTTAAGCATTTATACTAGGGGACTTAATAATATATAGTTTTCAAACATTCACATCTATATATAAAGGAGAAAAGCGACTCATCACGATATCTCAAGAACTATTCAACCTACAGACTGGAAATTTAGAATGTTCCTTACATGGAGTAGAGATCCAATAAGAACGGATTTTTTTGCGAAGTTCAAACCGAAACGGGTGTTACGAGGGTTTAAGAGGCGTTATAAATATTTATTTTCATTTTAAAACTATTAGACACACAGTCGTTAAATTTGATAAATAGGTTCCTTTCATATTGTAGAGATCAGCTACAAAATGGGATTTATGAAAATAGCCCCTCCAAGGGGCGTTGCGGGAACTTAAAGGGTGTTATAGATAATTATTTCCATTTTTAAACTATTAGACGTACAGAATTGAAATTTGGGTAAGCAGATTCCTTTCATAGAGTAGAGAAATGCTACAAAATAGGTCTCGAAAAAATTGGCCCTCAAGTTGCGTTTCGAGAGATAAAGGGGCGTAATGGATAAATATTTCCATTTTTAAGCTACTTGACTTTCCCGCTTGAAAATTGGTAAGCATGTAGCTTTCATGGAGTAAATATCCGCTAAATAATCGGTTTGTGGTAAATTTACCCCAAAGGGTGTTGCAGGGGCTTAAGTGGTGCTATAAAAATTATTCCGATTTTTAAACTATTAGACGTACAGTCTTGAAATTTGGTAAGCAGATTCTTCTCATAGGGTAGAGATCCGCTACAAATTGGGTTTTGTGAAAATGAACCCCCAAGGAGCGTTTCAAAACCTACATTTCTTATTTTATTTACCACGAGCCTTTGATAACAAAAGTATGTACTGAAACATCCATAAGCATAATGGAAATAGAATAATAATAATGATACTTTTAATTATTGTATACAATATTTTTTTATTATTATTACGTATTGAAAATGAAGATTTTGTTTATACGTATACCTTTTCCATCCTAATTATTTTTAAATATAATAATTTTTTTAATTATATAAATATGATACAAGATGCATTCATATTAGCTAACATAAATATATTCCAAGTGGAAAAGTGCGAAGAAATTTTTATTTACTCTCTGATTCACTATCTCAATAAATTCTATACTGTGAAGACATTTGAATTAAATTGTTCATAAATAGGAAAAATTGCACCTTTTTGAAATAACTGAGTCTAGACTACCTTAGCATAAATTTTCTGAACAGAAAAGATACTTTTGTTCATAATTAATTTCACCGCTTCAGAAAAAGGGCATCTCAAATCGAAAACTCACCAGGGGCGGAATTAAAATGGAAGAGTTACGCAGAGCACTCTTCCAGAAAATACGATCTGATGAAACCACTGCAGGGGTAATCAGTAAGCAAAACAAAAGATCCTATTGCGTATTTAATACGCTGTCATTGTAAGATACTGAATTAGAAATTTGTTTTAGGTTAGAAAGTTCTTTGAATTTATGGTATGGTAATATCAATCAAAATGATAAATATGTGAAGTACATAAGTTTTTTTTAATTACAGGAAAGTTTTCTTCATGGAATTGTTGTGTATTGGAATCTTTATACAGGAAACCCAGGTTTTACATAAGAAAGCTCGTTATAAACAAAGGAGATTAAATAAATATTTTTTTTATTTTCATAATAGTTTAAAAGTTTTTAAAATGTAAATGCCCTGAGAAAAGGCTTAACTGATTTAAATCAATTTTTTTCCTTGAATGATTCGTAGTAGAATATCTCTTTTCGGTAACATTTAATTTTCTTCAAAGGATACTTTTCAAAATAAAATCACCACTAACATTTTTGACTGAAATCAATGAGTAACAATATCTGATATTTTTCTCCATTAACATATTTTTGTAAAACTACTGAGTAAGAATGTATGGTATTAAGGAGTATTATAAGTGCTGATTTTGTCTTCAGAACTGAAAATAAAAACATTTTTCTACTAGATATAAATCTTTGAAGTTAAAATTAATTTGATTTTTCTACACATTACTTATAAATACTTATAAAGGATAGAGGTTTCAAAAAAGAGTAAAGTCTATAAAATATAATCATATTTTTTTTTTAAAAAAAAGCTACTGAAAGCATATGAAAATAAGAAATAGAAATATAAGAAATATTAAGTAAATTTTACGTTGCGCATGATATTTTATAAATAAGTAGCTTTTGATGTATAAAACTTTACTTAATTTTAAAATACATCACACTCCCTTTAAACATTGCATAATTTAAGGATTATATATCTTTTTGTATGAAAAATAAATAAAAAAATATTTAAATTTTTAAAAATGTACAAAATTGCTTTTTTTATTTTTTAGAAACCGTTGTTTATTATTCTGTTTATATAAAAGTGTGTAATAAAGATATATATATATACATATATATTTAATTTTAAAAATAAATTTATTTCTTGTAATAAGAGCTAATAATTTAGAAAATATGATGCGCAAAGTAAAACGTAATTAATTCTTACAGACATGTTTCTTCTTTTTATATGCTTATATGCTTTGAATTTAGGAATATATTTGAAGCCTAATGCCTTAATAAATAATGAGAAAGATAATCAAATAATTTAATTTTAACCTCAAAGAATTATATGTAATCGAAAACTGTTTGTATTTTCAGTTCTCGAAATAAATTAACACTCCTTGACACACACATACTCACACATTTGCATATATGTGTGTGCATGCATGCATATGTAAATGCTCTATATTTCTACAGAAGTTTGAATGCATTAGTTGATTGAAGAAAAAAAGTAAAATGATTAATGATTCTAAAAGAAATGTATTCCTAACACTCAGCAGAAACCTTATTATAAAAAGATTTCTCAGGTTATCTTACTTTTTTTTAGTACAAACCTATGATTGAAAAACTAGAGTCTCAAAAGTTTTAAAAATTCCAATTATATTAATCTACAATTGAAGTAGCACCTTATTCTATACATATGACCTTTTTTAAACTTTATCACTGAAGTATGAGAGAGTGGATAAAATAAGCATAAAAATATGCTAAGATGCTTACATTCGACTAAACACTTTTAATAGGAAAAAAAATAATTTATCTATATAGAGAAAAGGAATTAACATGCTTATTTTATTTCAATGGAAAATTAGCATCTGGGAGATGTATAATTTTTAAACTAGAAATTTGACAAAAATGCAATAGTAAGTTTAATGTAAGTAATCTTTAACTATATTTTTTTTAAAAAAATTACTTGTACACTTATTTACTGGTAAAGTTATGATGAAATATCAAAACTCAATCATTATCAGTTTAAAAAAAACTAAAAAAAAAACATTATGAACTTAAAAATTCAAAGAATACGTTACTTTCTCTAGTATGAGGTTCTAATTGTTTAGCAGAATGAATTTCAAATATTAAAAGTTATGTTGCATTTCAATTATTATTCCAAAAATCGGAATTTACAAAAATAGCAAAACAATATACATTGCTTTAAATGTTGGACATTTTCTCCGCTCGTTAATTTTTATATCATATATTAAAACTGCTAAAATTAAAAATGTAAGATCGAACACGTTTTATACTGCATTACATAAGATAAAACAGAGAAAACACAGGATGCCTGAACTTTTGAAGAATGTTTCTGTCATAATATTAATGTCAAAGGATTTTCTTTAATCATAATAATGAAATTCAGTGAACGGAATGATGTTTTTCTAAATAATTAATATAAGATAAATTTTTTATCAGGAAATGGAAAATATTTTACATTTGTTAATTTAGATTATGGTTATATATGAATTGAGACTGGTTTTAATTAGCTTTATAATTATTTGTATATATTTATAAATATATATATATATATATATAATTATGATAAAATAGATGTGATTTTAATTTTAACATTCTTAAAGTGCCTTACGGAATTCCAACCTATATATATCAATATATTGAAATATCATTTTCAATTATATTTATCGTAATAACGTATTAGTTCGAGATAAATTTAATATACATTTAAATCTTAAAAACTTTATTAAACATTGTATGGAACAAGGATACCCTCCAAAATTTATAAAAAGTTCCATAACAGTCAAATAAAACAATGTTTTAGTTGTACAGTTTATCGATAGATGGCGCCTCTAGCTAAGTAAATTAACATTATCATATTTTATTAATAATTAACTGTATATGTCTCGGTGGTACTTTTATTTCTATAAATTTTAAAACAAAATATAGAGTTTTTAAATGTGTATATATATAGTATTAATGTTATTTTACCAAAACTTAATAATTTTATGCGTTACTGTTACTGTCCATTGCTCGGGAATATGTTTGCACTGGTGTGGTAAGTTTTTATCTAATAGTTTTAACCTTGATTTTTAAAATATATTAGTAATTATTACAGGCTATAATATTATCGTTTTACACTAATAGACTATGGTTTTATTTATAATAATAGTTAAACTTCTCTAGAAATTTCTTGCTTTCTCTATGGCCCAGAGTATTGGCAAATTCAGGTGAAGGTTGGCTGGCCGAAAAACATTGTTTAAACCTACAATCCTGGTTCCTAAGGCCAGGAATTTGCTCTAGTATTTCTCTGGCTAAATCTATTCTATCATGACTATAGTTATCTTAGGTATTTAACTTATTTTTTGTATATTTTTGCAATATATAATATATAAATATATAAATATATCAGTTACTTATTATTCGAGAGGTATTGGAAAAAGATTTCTTAAATTTCAGTTGAGATTAAATGATTAAATTCCGGAATATTGCATTCGTATTCCTGTATAAGTAGCTACATCAAATGTAATGAAGGCTTTGAAATATAACCTGTTAGGCATAATGATGAACAGTCTCTATTATCACACACGATCGTCTTCGGAGGAACAGATCAGAATTCCCATACATCAGTTCCCTAAATGGGAAATTATTAATTATTAAGTAGGTATGGATATAATGTTTGTCAAATTAAATGTCAATATAGAAGTATTTGCTTATAGAAAAACACAAAATATGATTATTAATATTTTTTAGTTGTTACTGTCATTAATTTTGAATTTGTCAGAATTCTACAACAAATTAAAAAGAACAAATACTGAGTAACAAATTGTTCCAAGTGTTCTTTTAATTACTGTAATTTTGTTGCAACTGCTATTGGCTCCTTTGGTGTGTAATTATCCTTCAAGCCTTTAAAAATATGATTAAAACAAATATTGTGCAATGTATAAACAGCCGAACAGTGATTTTTCTCATTAGTTCTACTTTCAGTATTTAAGGAAACTTAATTTTTAAAAAATCTATTTTTCCGAAATTTCGAAAATTATTTTATGGTTTAAATTCCACTCATTCCATTAAATAAAATGTCTCGTTTGATTTGGTGAGAAATATTAAAACTGACACAAATATAGCTTTTAGTATACAAAATATACAGAAGAGAATAATTAAAATTCTGTTAAGTTTTGACGAAAAATAATGACAGTCAACCTCTCTCAATTATTTCTAAAAAAAATTAACGCGCTTAAAATCTTCAAAATCACAAAATATACTAATATACTGATATACTAATATACTAATATGCATTTTGTTTGATTTGAATAAATAAAAAAAAAACAATTTCTTTTAAATATCCCTAATTTTGATATTTTTTTATTTTTTTATTTTTGAAGAATCGAAAAAAGAGATCCATTATATTATAGATGAGTTTTTGTAAAAAGAATCATTTTTTAGGGACTAAAATACTGTTAAGCGAAATAAAAATCCTCCATGCCAAGATATTAGCTTTCTCTGCTTTTAAGCAAATATTTACAAAACGAGGTCATACTTAAACACGTTTTAATAAATAGATGATTACTCTGTTTAGTATTATCAACTATAATTGACGACTTATCTATAAAAAAAGTTTTATATATATATACAGGGTGTTTCATAAATGATGGGAGTAACTTTAAGAGGTGATAGTACACATCAAGACGAGTAATAGTAAATAGGAAACCAAGTGTCCCAAACGTCTTCCGAAGGAGAAAGGAGCCATCAAAGTTTAGGGTCCTAAATTTCAAATGATGATAAAAAACGGGAAAATGGATCGATTCATTTGCGGTTTTCACTAAAATCATTCTTTAAATTAGTATTTTCATTAAAAAAAGTTTTAAAGACAAAGTTAAAAAAATGCCGTTAGAGGGCGCTCTAGACTTTGGAGTACCGAACAACTACCTTTTACCAGTATTTTTTTTATTTTGTTAAATGTTTACAAAAGCTTAGATTTTAACTTGAATTTTGAGCGCAAAATTGAAACCATCGGGAGCGGTTAAGTGGCGCAAATGTAACCGCGTTTAGGGAGGAAAAATTGAAATGCTCGTATGTAATGATCAAAATAAAAAACGATAAAGCAAACTTTAAGAGGCGATAGTACAACATAAAAACAATCAACTTCGATTAGAAAATGCATGATTTGAATTCAAACGCAAACGTGCTGGAGCATCTTCAAATTTTATCCATGCAAGCGTTTTAGCTGCAAGATTCTGGAAGAAGAACATGAAATTGTGATATGGGGAAGAAGAAGAACGCATATGCAAATTGTTATTAAGATAAAAGCCATTGACCCGAGTGTGCAAGTGTAAATCACGGAACAAACGTAACGAAAGATGTTGCCCTTCACTAATCAAGAAAAGGCTGATATGCACTTCATCTACGGAACTGCAAATGGGAATAGTGCAGAGGCGCGACGATTATACGGAAAAAAGTTTCCCAACAGGCGGTTGCCCAATGATAAAACATTTGTGCGCTTGCACAGACAGTTGTGTGAGACAGGATCCTTTTTTGGTGCACGTTCAAATGCAGGCTGTGCGAAGTCTAACAGAACGGTAGCCGTGGAAGAAAAAATTCTGGATATGGTGACTGATCATCCAAATACAAGCACGCGAGCAGTGGCTAGTCAAATTGAAGTATCACCCTCCACGACATGGCGAGTACTAAAGGATGAAAGTATGCATCCTTTTCATGTCCAACGAGTCCAGGAACTGACTGAAAGGGATTTTCCTCGTCGAATGGATTTTGCTCGCTGGTATCTGCAGAAGCACACCCTAAATCCCGATTTTGGTGCAACTGTGCTTTTTACAGATGAATGTACATTTACACGTGACGGTACATTTAACACCCACATTTCCCACCAATGGGCAGATGTAAATCCACATGCGTCTTCTACACATGCATATCAGCGACGATTTTCCATAAATGTTTGGGCAGGAATAATTGGTGACCATCTACTTGGACCTTATCTTCTGCCAGAACGCCTGGATGGAAAAAAATATCTTACCTTTCTGCAACAGGTGCTGCCGGAAATGATAACAGATGTTCCCCCTCGTATCCGGCGAGTAATGTGGTTCCAGCAGGATGGAGCACCAGCTCATTTTGCGCCAGAGGTGCGAAATTATCTAAACGCAACCTTTCCAAATCAATGGATTGGGCGAAGTGGTCCTGTCCCTTGGCCAGCGCGATCGCCCGATCTTTCATGCCTGGATTTCTTTTTGTGGGGACACTTGAAGAGTCTTATGTATGAGACTCCTATCGAAACTGCAGAAGAACTCGTCGCCAGACTTTCGGCAGCTGCAGGAGAGGTGCGCGATACTCCTGGCGTGTTTCAGAGGGTTCGTGAATCCCTTCTTCGCCGTTGTACCGCATGCATCGCCTCTAATGGTCAGTGTTTCGAACAGATATTGTAATCATTTCTAATTAAACTTTTTTTTATAACGTAAATGTTCTTTGTTTCCTTTTTGTCTCTTAAAACGAAATCTGTTTCAGCGCCCTCTATCACCTTCGGGTTAAAATTACGAGTATGATTTCTTTGATGAATGTTACTTGTTTTGGTGTTGTACTATCGCCTCTTAAAGTTTGCTTTATCGTTTTTTATTTTGATCATTACATACGAGCATTTCAATTTTTCCTCCCTAAAACGCGGTTACATTTGCGCCACTTAACCGCTCCCGATGGTTTCAATTTTGCGCTCAAAATTCAAGTTAAAATCTAAGCTTTTGTAAACATTTAACAAAATAAAAAAAATACTGGTAAAAGGTAGTTGTTCGGTACTCCAAAGTCTAGAGCGCCCTCTAACGGCATTTTTTTAACTTTGTCTTTAAAACTTTTTTAATGAAAATACTAATTTAAAGAATGATTTTAGTGAAAACCGCAAATGAATCGATCCATTTTCCCGTTTTTTTATCATCATTTGAAATTTAGGACCCTAAACTTTGATGGCGCCTTTCTCTTTCGGAAGACGTTTGGGACACTTGGTTTCCTATTTACTATTACTCGTCTTGATGTGTACTATCACCCTTAAAGTTACTCCCATCATTTATGAAACACCCTGTATATATATATATAGATTAAATATTTATAAGCATACACTCACACGGAGTATCATATGTATATTTGACGATTCTTTTAAAATGGCCGTCCTCCACAATAACTTAAGGGGTGTGGATGTAAATCAACGTCTGCTAAATGGGCTCAATTCATGATGGTTACATAATAAATACAGACACGTGTTCTAGATTAAATTCGAAACTGACATTAAACTAATTCTACTTATTGTTCTATTTGTAAAACTTCGATAACATTTCGAATTGCATAATTGGGTATACATGTTCAAATATTATAAAAAAAAAATCTTCAAAAATGATTTGAAAATTTAGAATTTTTTTTTATTTTAGTCATATATTTTTATATAAATTGCATTTTTGTTCTATTACGTACGTTATAATTGTTGACAAATATGTAAATTTATGATAAAGTTCTTGTAAAGAGCAAAAATTGCCAACAGCGAAGTATATGAACTGATCAGCTGGAAGTATATGATTGATTTCATCGTGCTACCATGACGTCACCAGAACTTTTGAGCTAATAAGCTAGAAACACGTGGATACCATTATTATGGGATTATGACATCACATTAATTTAGCCCAATATAATATCCCTGGGTGAGTTATACTCCAACCGTTTGCGGAAAACTATAAGCAAATTAGCAAAATTTAAATACCAAAAAAATATATTTTAAATTTGCTTTCGTATTTTTCTCTAAATGAGCCTTATAACTATTTATGAATCTCATCTTTAGATTTAATTTCAAATTCCCCTATTTTTATTACAGGGAGCTTGACAAAACGTTTACATAAAACAACTTCTCCGATATGGCTTTAAATTCCGTTTAATTTCAAACTCCTTACATTTATTTCGTTGTAACTTGAAAACTATTATCTTTTTGCTTAAAATACTTCAACATTCTCTTTTTTTCCATCACAATTTCTTGTTTCTTTTCTCAAAATGCAAATCATCTTTTTTTTTAATTCAAAAACAAAAATTGTGTTTCTTTTAAGCTTGTCAGTACAATAAAAACGAACAAAAACGATTTGTACACTAATTAATTATTTAAATTATTGATTACCTTATATATATATATATATATATATATATATATTACATAAGATTATTAAAATGTTTTCCTTAAGTGGTATTGATAATGTAAAGATTAAAATTTTTACCCTTAGATAAGTTAAATCTTGTTTTTAATGGGATGAGAATTTTGCATATTTTTAATATAAAATGGAAACACAGCAAAACATAATTATATTCTTTAAATAGTGGGATTACTATAAAGATATATATGTTCTTTAAATTAAAATTATTTGAATTTTAAATAGATAACAGTAGTTCTATTCTACTATTGTTATTCAGTCAGATTTGAAAATTTCCTGAAACTGTAAAACAAGTAATGAAAATGCTTTTAGTATTGAATTATTTTTTGAGTGTTTAATATTTCAGCAATTCATGTATTTACTTGTTAATTTTTCTTTAAAATTATCTTTGGTTTCTTTGCAAAATGTCTTCTAATTAGCTAAATTATGTAGTAATAGTGTAATGGATGAAAACAAATTTCCCCCCATTTCACGAAAGTTACCTCCTTCGGCTTTATATCCATATTTGAATGATATTCCATAATAGACAAACATATATGCGATATTTTTCCAAGCATTGGTAAGATTTGCAATGAGTTATTTAACAAGTAGCATATTTCCTTAGTATTTAAGAGTGAAAAGGTAACACTGATGGTTTTTTTCCTGACATTAGAAGATATCGCAATGTATCAATATTTGAGATTCATAACTGCTATCGCGTGAAGCGTAATTATATCTTAAACATTGAAAGAAAAAACAAAATTGATTAAGTGCGTAAAAGAGGGGTTGCTGAATATTTTTCAAGGATAAAAATATTTAATTGCGCAATGTGTTTGCTTCTTAAGCTCATCTCACATTTAAAACATATAAAGTTTTGAAAATCATTTTCCTCCTCGACTATACACTCTTGTCCATAAATTAAGGATAATGAAGTTCAGGCAAAGAAAGAGACATAAGCAAAACAAATTTGACTTATTGTAAAGTCTATTTATTAAACAAAAGGAAAAGAGAAAAAAATATGCTATATGTTGACATAATTAATAAAAATTGCGATTTTTACTCCCTCGAGCAAAATTCAAAAAAGAACCTATTTACAAAAAAAACTGTATAACATGGTTAGTATGATGGTTAATACGGAGTATGTCTCCCGGACGATGCAATACAGGCCTTACAACGCCTACGCATGCTCAGTATGAAATTATCAATCTGATCTTGGGGAATATTACACCACTCATCAAGTAATGCCTTCCTAAGTTCCGGTGGACAGGTGGGAGGGGGTTGACGGGCTGCAATTCGTTGGCCAAGCACATACCACACATGCTCTATTGGATTCAAGTCCGGTGAGTATGCTGGCCAATCCATACGGGTGATATCCTCTGATTGAAAGCATTCGTCTACAATGTTTGTCACGGTGAGGACGGGCGTTGACATCCATAAACAGAAATTCAGCACCCATGGCGCCCCGAAACAAACGTACATGTTGTTCCAGAATGACATCCCGATAGATGTGGAATGTCATCGTTACACTCTGAACAAGCAGGTCAGTTCTGGAACAAGAATAATTCCTCCCCAAACGAGCCATCCTTCAGCACCGTAACGGTGTCGTTCAATGGTGTTCTCTTGGTGGTAACGGGTACCTGGCACTCTCCATATGAAAGTCCGGCGAGAATCAGACTGTAAACTAAACCTGGACTTCGTCGGAAAACATCACACAAGACCACTGTTGCGGTGTCCACAATGCATGCTCTCTACTCCAAGTTA
>BMAO01013172.1:17808-57659 GCA_019973975.1 Trichonephila clavata | reverse complement strand
AAGAAACATAACGGAAAGAGATAATTTCGATCAAGGGGAGTAATGGTATGGGCAGGCATCATGATGGACAGCCGCAAAGACCTCCATTTCTTTGACATGGGATCTGTGATTGCTCAAAGATACAGAGACGAAATTCTTGAGCCTAATGTTCGCTTGTTTCGAGGTGCTGACTTTCCTGACTTCATATTCATGGATGATAATTCGCATGTCACCGAGCAGTACTGATAGATGACTTCCTTGTAACGGAAAACATCCAGCGAATTTCGTGGCCTGCGAACTCCCCTGATTTAAATCCGATCGAGCATGTATGGGAGCATTCTCGGGAGACAAATTGCAGCCCTTTCGCTCCCACCAAGCTCCGTTACAGAACTGAAGAGAGATCTCCAAGTAGCTTGGAACCGTTTGAGTCCACAACTCAATCATCATCTCATAGCAAGTATGGTAAATCGCTGTGCAGCGTGTCTGGCTGTCATAAGTGACCACCGCTTATTAAAATGCAGCATCAGTATTTTATTTAATGTTTCTTTTCATTTTTTCTTTAAAATGTGAATCCTTGCTATGCGCAGTTTTCTTTCAAACTGCTACTTTGGATAATAAAATTAATTATAACCATTCTTTTGATTTGCTTCCCTATCTTATAACCATTTTACACTCGCATATCCCGTTTCCTGCCATTCTGATTTACTGTTCCTTCTTTATTCACATAATTATCAATTATGCTTAACTATTGGATATATTCCCAAGAGCCAAAACATTATAACCATCCCTGAATTTTTCAATGAACTCGCCTAGATGACGTGGAAGGCATGTGATCAGATGAAAGTGGTATTTAACTGCTGCTGGAGAGTCTGAAGAATCATTCTTTCACTTACTTCTGTGTGTGATGGGAATGGTTAAGGATCTAAGCGACTTTGATAGAGGGCAGATTGTAATGGCTCGAAGGCTCGGAATAAGTATTTCCGAAACTGCACGAATCGTGGGTTGTTCGCCATCTACAGTTGTTAGTACTTATGCAAAGTGGACGAATGACGGTGAAACCAGCAGCACACGACATGGTGTTGGACGTCCAGACGCAATCAAAGAAAAATGTTGTCTGCGACTGTCTCGCATGGTGAAGCAAAAGCTTAGCCAGGTACTGGCTCAGCTGACAGCCTAATACAATGCAGGGACAAGTAGAATAGTATCGGAGCACACTGTTCAGCGGACACTGTTGGATAAGGGGCTAAGCAGAAAATGTCCCTGTCGTGTGCCTTTGCTGACATCGTGAATTGCGTCTGTACTGGAACCGGGAACATCGCGAATGGTCCATGGATCAGTGGGAGAGAGTTGCCTGGTCAGATGAATTACGATATTGTCATTCATCACGCCAACGGCCGTGTCAGGATACGTCATCTTTCAGGCGAACAGTTGCTAACCTCAATGTACAGTAAGTCATACACAGGCTGGTGGTGGCGGTATTATGCTTTGGGGGACGTTCTCTTGGACTTCTCTGGGTCCCGTGTTTGTGGTAGAGCAGATCATGAATGCTACAGGGTATCTGAACATCATTGCGGACCAGCTGCACCCTTACATGGCCTCAGTTTATCCAGCTGGAAATGTAATGATTCAACAGGACAATGCTCCATGTCACAAGGCTAAAATTTTGTTGCAGTGGTTCCAGGAACATGATGCTGAATCCCAGTTAATATCCTGGCCGCTTAACTCACCGGATCGCAAACCGATAGAACGCATTTGAGATGCCATAGGACGGCAGCTCAGAGTTTAAAAACTACCAATTCGCAATAGCTTGGATTTGAGTAGCCGTTTCTTAAGCATCTGTTACAATCTGTCTCCGGCCATCTACAAAGGACTTGTGGCATCCATGTCAAGGCGGGTTGAAGCTGTGTTGCGCGCCAAAGTTAGCCGTTACCCACCACTTCGCTGGGTCTTTCCTGATGTATGAATATATATACTGATTATATATAAGCCAATATTGATATCTAAGTCCTAGCATTAAGAATTCTTTTGTATTGAAAAATATACTTCCATCTAAACTCTCGCCTTTTGATATAAAAATTAACAGAATTTCTAACGAATAATTTCTAATAATCTCTGACATTAAAATCGAATGATTTTTTGCACTCTTGTATCCCAATTTTCAAGTGGATTTCCGCAACACCACTTTTCAGTGGGTCTCTACTCCATAAAATTAATATGCGTGACAAATTTCAAGTCTAAATATAATAGGGCGAAAACGGAATCTTTTTATTATCAATACGCCTCGTAACCCGTACACAGTTTATTTCTAAAAGAACCGTTCTCAGCAGATATCAACTCAACTAAAAAACCAGGCAAACCAAATTTCATTATTATAGTCCGAAAACGGGATTTTTTTTTGTCAATACGTCCCAGTAAATCCCAGCTACTTCCTAGGAGTCGATTTCCGTAAAATTCATTCTAAGTGGAACTCTATTCAACAAAAAAAAATTTAACAAATTTCAAGTATGTGGATCTTACAATTTGAAAACAGGAATCTTTTCTATAAACACCTGGATCCTTCGCAACCACCCTTAGGGATCGCTTTCAAAAAACTCTTTGTTAGATGAACTCTACACCATGATAGGAACATGACTACCAATTTTCAAGCAGGTATGTCTAATAGTTTAAAAACTTAAATATTTACCTATTACACATATTAATCCCCCGCAAAGGCCCTTGGGATCAATTTTCACGAAACCTATTTTGTAGCTGCAATATCATTCTATGAAAGGCATCTGCTTACCAACTTTCTAGATTGTATGTTTGTTTAAAATGGAAATAATTTTCCGTAACGCCACTTAAACCCCTGGAAGGCCATTTGAGGGACAATTTTGTAAAAATAATTTTGAAACGGATATCTACCCATAAAAGTAAACTTCTTACCAAATTTCAAGACTGTACGTCTAATAGTATAAGAATCGAAATATCTGTAACACCCCCTTAATCCTCCGCAATGCCACTTGGGATTCAATTTAATCCATAAAAGGAATCTGCTTACCAAGTTTTAAGACTGCATATCTAAAAGTTAAAAAATTTAAATAATGACCTATAACGCTCCCTGAAACGCCCATTTGGTGGTATATATTCGTAAAAATCATTTGGTAGCAAATCTCTACTTTATGAAAGTAATCTGCATACCAAATTTCAGTTCTGTAATTCATTTAGTTTAAAAATGGAAAAAATTATTTTTATCACCCCTTAATCCTCCATAACGTCCCTTGGGAGTCAATTTTAGCGAACTTTTTTGTAGCGAATCTGTACTCAATGAAAAGATTCTACTTAGCAAATTCCAAGACTGTACGTCTAATGTTTTAAAAAATGAAAAAAAAAAAATATCTGTAAACTTCTAAAGCACCTGAATTGCCAATTAAAGATTGATTTTCCACAAACCAATTTTATAGTGGATCTCAAACCCATGAAAAGAATCGGCTTACTAAATTTCAAGATCGTACGTCCAGTAGTTTAAAAACGGAAAAAAATTACCTATAACGCCATTTGACCACCGAAACACCACTTGATCATCTGTATTGGTAAAACCCATTTTGTAGCGAATCATCCCAATATGTAAGGAATCTGCGCACCAGATATGAAGATTGTACGTCGAGTAGTTTAAAAATGGAAATAAATTTTTATATCACCAAAATCCCCCATAAAACCCCTTGAAAGTCAATGTTCGCGAAACTTATTTTGTAGCAGATAGACTCTATGAAAGGAATCTGCTTACCAAATTTCAAGACTGTACGTCTAATAGTTTGAAAAATGAAATAATTATCTGTAACGTCCCTTAAGCCCCTGAAATACCGCTTGAGGTTCGATTTTCATAAAATATGTACTTAGCGGTTATCTGCTCTATGAAAGGAATACGTCTACCAAATTTCATGTCTAGATTTTAAATAGTTCCTGAGATATCGTGATGAGTGAGTTTTGCTGCTCTTCTCCTTTCTATATATATATATATATATATATATATATATATATATATATATATATATATATATATATATTATATATATATGTGTGTGTGTGTTTGCGTGCGAATATTTGAAAACGTTTTTTTACTACGCTTTAAAAAAATCAAGGGTAATATAATATATTTTCCCATCAATATGCTCTTTTTGAAAAGAAATATTGTATCTTCATTCCGAATTGTTGAAATAACGAAAAGCACATCCATGTGAAATGGAGACAAATGCTACTATATGCATGTAGAAATGTCAGAGTATCAGGGTATTCTAGCAAATAAATTCTTATCCTTTTTGACGGCTTTGCAACGGATAAGATAAATTATACCTTTTTGAACCCAAGAAACAGGATTTACCAAAATGCCTAGAGAAATCCCTGAAAAATATTATTCCCGAACGAGTTGTTACACAAAGAGTCGAAAATCGTAAATTTCAAAGGTGAACTCTGTTTATTTAAAAAGAAATCTAAAGGAAATTTCTGGAGGAACGATATTCATTGCTTCAAAAAATAAACAAAAAAAATTTCTTTAAAAGGCATTAAAAGAAATATTTACAATATTGCATATAAATTAAAATAAAAATTTAATTTTGCTCGAAAATGTTTGATGAAATCAGTAAGTGTTCATAAATTTAAATGTTTAACTTAAAAAAATAAGATGAAAATTAAAAATTGAAACTCCAAAAGAAATACGTTATTGTAATGAATATCTAAAATAAGAAACAAATTTTGAGTTAGAAGCAAGGCATACCAAACTATACTTTATTATAACTTGTGCATATTATTTAATAAATTTCCTTCTGGCATGTCATGAGTTTGAGCTTAGTGCCACTGAAAAAACCACCGTATAGGTAAAGCCGTGGGACGTTAAGTCTGTCGAGGCTCAAAAGTTTTCCCCTTGGTTTGATATGGAAGTTAGGAAAAGGGGTGCCGGAGCCCAGTGTTATCGTTCGTCACGTGAACATTGTACAAAATTACGAGGTCTGTGTCATCAGCAGTGCTCATAGAGATTTGTAGTGCGTCGTTAATTTTACTCTTACTCACTTGATGGATGTTTAAAATTCCCTTCGGACTGCAATTTAGAGTCCCGTAAACTTTTAAGAGGAAAGATGGAAAAGAATAAATTTGCTTACAATTTTCTCCCTGGAATTTTTTTCTGTCCGTATTATGCTTTCAAAAAGCTCACCAATAGTTAAGAAACTTTAAGAATGGAGTGAAAAAAGGATTATAAATTGAGCATAGTTTAAGTAATGCTGTATTCACTGCAAGAATCTTGATGTTGAAGGAAGAATTTGGCGTGTGTTTTTTGATGAAAGTTTGAAAGCAATTATTGCTGAAAACCCACATTTGAGTTTTTGAAAAATACTTAAGGCTCTTGGTTTGAATATTTTTTTTGGATTTTGATCATAGGCAATTACGGAAGAAAATACACGATCAAAGATCTGAGAAATATCTGAGGCGATTAATAAGAATATTTCAATGGTGTTTGTTATTTCAAATAATTTGGTAAGGTAAGTAATGGCTAAACTCATTGGAAAAATAAAAATGTTTGTCATTTAAACATGAAGTGATCTTTACAAAGGGACCGGATTCCTATTAAGAAATTACGTATTTTCCAACGGTTAATTTCTCGCGGGAAAGTATCCAAAACAGGACTAGGCTAACACTTAAGTTCTAAAGCAAGTCGACCCTTGACAAGCTAGCAAAGAAGAAACCCTTAAAGTTTCAAAACACTAAACCCAAAAAGACCCGAAAAAGATAAACCGTAGACTCGCTTAGACCACCTGTGGGGTCTAACTAGAATCACTCTCAGGACTGATAAGCCTTTATAGAATACCGAGAACAACGTGAGCAATAAATCATAGCTGCATCTATTCGTTTTAAACATCGCAACACAGCACTAGAGCCAACGCTCAACCTATAATAACATGTGCTCGTTACGATACCTGGCGAGGTTTAGCAAATGTATTGGAAGGAAGCTGTATCCACTAAGCTCTTATGATCCAGATAGTGCTTGAATAGTTATGTATGATGTGAAAAGCGTTTCCTTTACGACAACTAAAAGCAATCGGGTTAATGGAACGTTTCTCAAACTGTGGGGCACACTCCCCTTGGGGAACGTGATAACTCTAGGAGGGGGCGCGATCATATTGTAAAGTCAAAAACTAAGATTATATAAAAAAACTTATTAATTTACTGTAAATAAACAAAAAAAACATTCTCACATGATAAAAAATAAAATACTCATTTACACTTATATAATACACTAATAAATGCATCAGTATTGCCCAGTGTATTTTATAATTAATTTAACAGTACTAAGTTAAGAACAAGTTTAAAAATTACCAGTAACACCTGGGCTTTTCATATAAAAATGATATCCAAAAAATAATATTTATCTTGATAATTTAATGGTTTATAATTAATCCCTTAACTTCCGGTTAAAAGTTACGCAAATCGCTCCTGAATACCACCGTTTCCCAAGTAGGTGCGCGTATGTGATGTTGGGGGGGGGGAGAGTATTAATAAATAAGCAAATCCTATGAAATAATTGAATACTTCACTAACACTGTCAATGTCCTTTTATTGCATTCCAAAGCCCTCGGAGTACTTTTATGAATAGCAGTGCACAGAAAAGGTCGTACTTCAGAAAGACGTATATATGCGTCAATGGCAATTATCGCTTTGGTTAGCGAAACGTTTATATACGCTTTAAGAAATTAAAGTTGTGCAGCAGCTTTAGCGTCAAAATGTAGTATTATTGAATTCAATGCATTTTTATTGTATGGAAAGAGGAGGGGAGCGCGATAAAAATTATGACTCAATATTGGTTTGCGAATATTCAGAGTTGAAGAAGCACTGGGTTAAGGGCTTGATTGTAACATCCATTCAAGCATTTCTACAAATATCGAAATCACAACAACAGAAAATTATCGTGATACTCTGGTAGTTTCTATTTGGTGTTGACAGTTGCAGTTATCTCGAGCAGTGATTCTCAACCTTTTTTAGTTGCGGTACACTTTTAACAATTTCAAAATTTGGCGGTACAGTAACAATGAAATAAGTTTAAAAAAATTTTACTTTAATACTCTACGTAAAATAGTTTACGATAGTAATTTTCAGTTTTAAATAAAATAATATGTACAGCAACGGCAACAAAATGTTTATTGAGTAGTTAATTACAAATTAATTATAATATAATTAACATGAAGTTTGAGCTTGATGATTTTTGATACATTTGCTTATATTTGATCTTCAAACTGATAATGCCAATTTCATTCCGTCACTACATTTATATAATTCCGATTGTTTTTTCATTTTTATATTTGTTAATGATGAAAGTATGAATTCACGCAAATAAGATGTAGAAATTGTAATAAATTTTAAGGCTTATTTGGCTATTATATGATAATCGCCTCCCATTTTAATCGAAAATGAGATAATTAACTCTTCTAAATGTTTTGAAATTTAATCTCAATTATTACAGAGCGAAATTAGTTTTTTCTCTTCAACAAAGTTCATTCATATACAGATGAATCCATAACGCAGGTGTATCATACACCGTAGTTTTTTCACATCCATATTTACGAAAGAATAATTTAAATATACCACGAATGCCATTAGTTTATTTCTATAAAATGAGTGGATGATTCGGTTCTGGGTTTTATCTTATTCTCAGAATGTAATTAATACTTAAAAAAAATTGACAGCATAAGTCAAGAATTTGGTGGCTCAGTGGTTGAGAATCACTGATCTAGAGTCTAATCACAAAACATTGTTACAATGCTTTATTGTAAACATCTCAAAGAAGAGAATGTATTCACTTGGGAAAAAAGATACTAACACTTGATATAAGCTTACTTGATAATATGAAGCTTACTTCAAGGTTGCACGCATATATTCCACATCAAAGCACGATCTCAGGTTACTGTATTAACTGTATAAAACTTGACATGCATTAAGATGCTGAAATCCATGCTGTATGTTTCGCAGTGATTTGTACCTCACTGACTGTATATTATTCCTTTAAGGAATTTGATATTTTTAAATAATACAAATGGCATGGACCTAGATTCAAAAGTCATTTGACAACACAAAAAAAATCAAAGAAATTATATTAACAAGGGATAAATGATTTTCCTCCTCAATGACAAAATATGTCACGGATTATATCTTAAAGTTATTTTAATGTTTGTGATGGTAAACGTTTCGAGTACTTTTAATATTTCAAGTATTTATTTTTTCTGAAGCAAGACAATATTTGTTAGATCAATCTAACATCAATTTACTCTAAAACACTCTTTATTTTTTACTGAGACTTCTATAAAAAGTATATGCATATTATTCGATATATTTAGCTTGGGTGTTATAACCGTTGAAAGAGATAAATATGTAAAATAACATAAAAAATAAAACATAAAACACAAGTTAAAAAAAATAATGAGACCTCTTATATAATCCTGATGAAAAGTCATCAGGATTAAAAGGTCTCATTTTGTATGCATGCATTGCTTGCATACTCCGTTAAGCATCTACAAAACTTTGTTTACATTCTGATTAGGTTGTTGTTACAAGCTGCTAAAAAAATTTTGTATTTGATGAATGAATAGAAATGAATTCTAGTAGCTGGCTGCGGCATCGAGTCGTGAGTTTGAATCATGATGCTACCCAAGATGTGCTAAGTAGAGGAGCTGAGCACGTTTTCTCTATCGTGGCTTCCAGTCCTTGATTTAGAGTGGTACGACATTTAAAAAGCTCAAGTGTCCCTTGGCCCCCCTGGACAAAAATTAATAAATCCGTCACAAATGGTCATTTCATTGTTTTGCGGTTCTATATTTCGTACGCATTGGAAAGTGAGTGTTTATCAACACTCACTTTCCAATGCGTACGAAATATAGAACAAATAATAGCGTGACATTACGTTAGATCAGTGTTTTCTAAAGTATTGTACGCGTACCCCGGAAGGTACAGGAAGAGTTTGGGGGTACGCATTGCACTGTGCTTTGCTACTCATTCTACAGTCTCGCGATTCAAGTCAAAACAATTTCATCTTTCTCATTAATTCAAACAAATGATATTTGTAACATAATATTTATTTGTATTTTAATATGTGAATAATTTTATTTCTCTTTTCTTAATATTTCGTGTATGTCACAAAAAAAAGAATAAATAAAAATATCTTGATTGTTATTAAAACGCATTCATTTTTTTTTCACGAGGGATATTCAGTGTTGCGAAAATTAAAGAAGAGGTACACATACGTCAAAAGCTTGAGATACACTGATTACTATAGATAGTCTTTAAATTCCAATTTAATAATTGAAGCGGGTATCCCTCTTAAAAATACTTCAATTAATGAGAATATTTTAAGCCGTCTCTTGCAATAAAATCCTTGGAAATAGCATATTATTGAGGACTTTTTAAAGTTCCGAAAATTACATAGACTCAAAGGAATTTTGTGATGTAGTTAAATTACTTTCAACGCATAATTTGCTCCACTGAAATTTTTATTCCTTATAAATTGGTTTATATTCAAATGCATTATGTTTATCATTTTCCCTGAAATGCACATTTTTTCGGGAATATAACAATGGAAGAATTATTTTAAGAATAGGTTCATATAATGCAATAATACATTTTTATATGTATGCAAATTCTAATAAAAAATAAATTTTGCCATATATTTAGAAGGATAATAATATTGCGCTATTTATATTTTTGTATTCACAAGAAGCACGATTGAAAAACCTTTATTTAATTGTACATTCAATCCCTAAAAAGGCCAATAATAACGTATGCTAAGATAAAAATCAAATTGAAACATGTATTTCCTGTTAAAGAATAAATGCTTTAAAACTTTAAAAGATAATTTACCATTATTCAAATCATTTCTGAGATTTTAATTTTCGATTTGGGAGAGCATTTGGTAAAATAGTGTAATTAGATTAAATAAGAAAGCAAAGTTGCATCTTGCATCGCTTAATATATTAATAAGCAAAAGCTTAAGAAAGCCATAATCTTAAGAGTCTACGGAAAATTATATTAAACATGAATGTATATGTGCTTGTTAGGTGAGTTTCCTTGGCAACAAATTGCACTGATTTAATCACTCAGGTTTCAAAGACGTCGCATTATTCTTGGGAGACATATCATTCCACCACATAAAATAGAAATTGTGCAATGAGAAGAGTGACAACTCTCCGTTGAAACCTCATTGAATTAGCATAAACTCTTCATTCCAGCCGATGTGATGTCTTTTACTCGGAGAAGCTGAAGCCGTTAAACTCTGTCTATATTCCTAAAGGGAATTTTCACGTCTAGCCATTTTGCATTTATTGATTCGAATAAAGTTCCTTCGCCACCAGTTTTGAATAATTTCATTTGCATATATATATTGCCCTTTTTTCCAATTAAATTCTTCTTAGAAGTAGGATTGTAATGCAGAGGGAAATTAAATAAGATTACCTTAGAAATAGTCTACAGAAGCGACATCCTATCTTCAGAAATCTGCATGTATAAGGGTTTAAATTTATAAATAACTAGCTGTTACCCGCCCGCTTCGCTGGGAATTTCATGATGTTTTATAAATTTTTACTGCTTATATATATGTATAAATTATTGATATCTAAGTCCTGCATTAAGAAGTCGATTGTATTGAAAAATATACTTATACCTGTAACTGTCGCCTGTTGATAAAAAAAGGGGCAGAACTCATCTAATTTGTGTTTTCTAAAAATCTCTAAAATTGAAGCATAGAATGATGTTTGCTCTTTCGTAACCCAAAAACCAAGTGGTTTCCCGCAAAACCAATTTTCGGTGGATCTCTACTCCGTAAATTGAACATGCAAGCCAAATTTCAAGTCTAAATCTAACAGGAAAAAAAACAAAAGTTTTACTATCAATATCCCCGTAATCCCGTTGAGAGCCGTTTTCCAAAATAACCGCTCTTAGCGGATTTCAACACAACAAAAGAAAAATGCAAACCAAATTTCATTATTATAGTCCTTGTAGCTCGAAAAAAGTAATTTTTTTTGTTAATACGTCCCAGTAACCCTCTGCACCCCCTAGAACTTGATTTGCTTAAAATACATTCTTAGTGGATCCCTATTCAACAAAAGAAACATGCTTAATAAATTTCAAGTATATGGGTCTAACAATTAAAAACATGAATTTTTTTCTGTAACTCCTCTTGACCCCTCGCAACCCTCCTTGGGGGTCAATTTTCGTTTTACTCCTTGTTAGAGGAACTCTATTCCATGAAAGGAACATGCCTACCAATTTTCAAGCAGGATGATCAAATAGTTTAAAATGGAAATATTTATCTATTACGCCTCTTAATCTCCCGAAATTAAACTTAGTAGTTCATATTCGCGAAACCCATTTTGTAGCGGTTCTCTACTTTACGAAAGGAATCTGCTTATCAAATTTCAAGACTGTACGTCTAATAGTTTAAAAATGGGGATAATTATCTCTAACGCCACTTGAGCCCCCGCAACGCCACTTCTGGGTCTGTTTTCACAAAACCAATTTTGTAGGGGAATTGCACACTATGAAAGGAATCTGCTTAGCAAAATTTGAAGACTGTGCGTCCAATAAATTAAAAATGCAAAAAAAAATTATCAATAACGCCCCTTGAACCCCCGCAACGCGGCCTAGGGGTCGATTTTCACAAAACACATTTTGTAGTGTATCTCTATCCTATGAGAGGAATCTGCTTACCAAATTTCAAACTGTGCGTCTAATAGTTTAAAAATAGGTTTATTTATATCTGCCCTTAACACCCCTTGGGGGTGAATTTTTCCCAAACCTGTTTTGTAGCGGATATTTACTCCATGAAAGAAACATTCCTACCAATTTTCAAGCAGGGAGGTGATGTAGTTTAAAAACGAAAATATTTATCTAGTACGCCACTAAATCCCCCGCAACGCCATTTAGAGGTCTGTTTTCACAAAACCTTCTTATAGCTGATCTCTACTCTATAAAAGAAATCTACTTATCAAATATAAAAACTGTGCGTCTAATAGTTTAAAAATGGAAATAATTATCTATAACGCCCCTTAAGTCCCGCAACGCCACTTGAGGGCAATTTTCACGAAACCCATTTTGTAGCGTATCTCTACCCTATGGGAGGAATCTACTTACTAAGTTTCAAGACTGTACGTCTAATAACTTAAAAATCGGAATTTCTAACGCCCCTTAAATCCCCGCCCCCACAAACAATTGCTGCTAATTTGAAATTACAAACAGACACTTCAATTTTATTTATTTGTATAGATATAGATTGGGATTATAATAACTATTGTTTAAATGTGACTAAAAATGTAAATAAAAAAAAAAGAAAGGATTAAAACTAACCGTAAAAATTATCAATTTTTTGTTTCTTGCATTGCTTTTTGCTTATGAAGCCTTGATTTATTATTTTTAAAAGTGCATCCGAAACAGCCGATGCTGTACTTAACTGAACAGTGAGATAACTATCATAAAAAAAAAATTATGGCACGCGTCAGCGTATTATCATGTGCGCGTAAATTTATTATGTCTCATGAAGAGCATCGGTCGCCAGTAACCAAAACAACGACTTCATTAGCTCAGCTTGGCGTTCATTTTGGCATTCAGTTTCACGTTCACCCGTATAGTTTCCGTTCCCGTAAGAATACGGGAATAAAATATAGTCTATGTCACTCACCATTAATGTAGCTTTCCATTAGTGAAAGAATTTTTAAAATCGCACCAGCCGTTTCTGAGATTAGCCGGAACAAACAGACAGACAGACAAAAATTTTAAAAATTGGTTTTTTGTTATGAGTACCGTATATACTTTTAGTGCATTAAGTAAAAAGTTGCTAATTTGAAATTACAAACAGACACTTCAATTTTATTTATTTGTATAGATGACTCAAATTTTTGTAAAAGATGTGACCTTAAAAATAATTATTAGCAATTTTTAGAAATTATTAGCTTTTTATAGAATACATTTAATGTTCTAGAATTATAATATATTATATTATGTAAATAGACTATTCACATTTATAGTATATTTAACTATGATGTAAATGTTTTCATGTCTCATACTTTTTAATTAAATGTTTTTTTTAAATTTAATAAGTTTTTTTTTTTAAAAAAAATAATCAAACTTCTTTTTTAGAATCAAGAGCTGAGCTGCAAATGTAGATAATATAATTACCTCTGTAATATTTAAATATTCAATATATTTTATGTATTTAACTATTTTTTTCAGTTAAGTTCTAAGCAGGTTTACTATGGTAAAAAAAAATTGTTTCTTTTAGAAATGTATATATAGTTAAGGTTAATAGTACAATTGTCAAATCAAGTATGAAAGGGGATAAAGTTAACTGCATTTCATAGTTTAGTATTAAATAAATAAAAGAATGCAATTAGAAGAAAAGTTTTAAATATTTTTTAAAAATTCCATCAGTCATCATTAATGTGGCGGCCATATTCATGTAACTCGGAATAAATAAATGTTCTATTTTCTTTGGACAACTTATAATGTTGCGAATTATTTAGTTGTAACTTCCCTTTATATTCGTTACCTGTAAGTCTTTTAGTTGCTTTAATTACTTGGAATTAAAATATCGTTTATCCAGTACTCGAGAAGAGAGAGAGAGTTTCTAAAACTATTTATTTATTAAAGGACTGAGCATATTTTCACAATCATGTCTATGTTTTTCTTACTTCAAAAGAAATCTGAGTTTTATAATATTTTAGAGTAACATCCAACACTTATAAAGCCATAACGAACATGGGATATTTGGAATTTCAAGTAAAGCAAAAAACGAAAGAAAATAGAGACAGTATACTATTCATTCTAAAAGGCATTTTTGAAAATTAAATTTATTTTCAAGAAATTAAATATTATGACGATGGGATCGTAAAAAATGCTTGCAAAGTCCTTTCTGTATGTAATAAATAGCGATTAATACAACTTAAGAATGCTGGAAAAAATTCTGATATTTTAAAAATCTAGTTGAATATTTTATTTGCATTGTTGGTAACCGATAAAACTTTAAAAATATTTTAATGTCTTTTTTACCCTCTACGATTACGCAGCTTTTTATAACATTTTAATTACTCCACTCAGTTTTATCAACCCTTTAACCGCTGATTAAAAATTACGTGATTCGTTCTACAGTGCCAACGTTTTTCATATAGAGTGCGGTATGCGGTAAATTGGAGGGAAAAGAAAATGTGTAAGTAAGCCCATTTTTCTCCAAAATAAGTAAATCCACCTCAAACACTGTCAAGATCATTTTATTTCTTTCCAAAACCTTCGACATATTTTTAGTGATAGCAACGCAATGAAAAGGATTGTATTTCGGATTGCCGTATATATACGTCCAGAACATTTAAAACAGCAATTGAGTGAGACGTATATGTACACCAGTGGTAGTTAAGAGGTTAAATGTTAAGGATATAGTATACCAATTTTTTTATAGATTGAGAGTTTTATTTATGTCGAGCTATAAACCTGCATAAGAGGGCTATTGATGTTAATCTTCGTAATTTTTAACTATCGTCAAGTGATAAGGACAACACCTGAGCTGTCACCCAACACTTTCACACCACATCAACTTGAGGATGTTTGAACCTCGACCCAGATTTCTCGTGCATTAACCCTCTCTACACGATGAGTCTTCAGCGGAACAAGACTCGAACTTATTACACGAATCCGTGACCTTGACCATTTGGCTGCCGCGATCCCAGTTTGTTAATGAGCGAAGTAGAATAGTTGTTAAAAATTACATTGTTGTTGTTATTACATTATTGTTTCGACTGCGTACAATATACAATCATTAAAAGTTATTTTTTATTCCTTGAACCTCCATGCTCGAAACTAAAGTACAATGCACACATTTTATAATTAATAATTCTACTATTACTCTTATCGCAATAAGTGGTGTATAAAATTAAAATCCTAGTCGCGTAGATATGATTCTAAATATTTTTATGCCAAGAAAAATGTTTTTTTCCCTAGATTCATTCAACTTTAGTTTGAAAAAGTAATCACGCTTTTATAAGCTCTGTTGTGATATTTTTAACATTTAAATGAGCCTTAAAATGCGCTTTTAGATTCTTATCTAGTCATTTAAGAAAGTTTAAATATCTATATTTTACTAAACTGACCAACATTTTGTAGATTTGTGACATGAAAATTAATTTGAAAAAGTATTTATAGGTTACTAGCTAAAAGTAAACTTTTTATTATTTTATTTCAAACCTTTTTTTCTACAAAAATTTAAATCAATATACCATTCTTAATACATGGAAAAGTTTTAACTATAGCACTTTAGTTTTCTCTACATTTTTATAATCAATATTATTTATTCCTCTTGTGCTTTCTTTGCACAGCTAAATGTTTTAAGAAGAAGCATGAAAAATTATTTCAGAATCCTTCTGTATAATAATAGTTGACTTAACTAGATACTTGTCATTGGAATTATATTTTTCATTTTAAGATTAAAAATGTCGAAGATACGGAAATTACCATTAGCTTTAATAGCATATTATCGACAAGCAATACTGCTCTGGAAATGATATATTGCCCCATAATTTTGTTCTAATAAAGAAGTAAATTAAATTACTTCGCTTTAAAATACATTTTTCAAGTTATTTAACCATATGGAATGGTAAATCATCAAATATTTTTTTATTATCTATTCAAAACCATATTCTTAAAAGGGGACTATATTATCATAAGATGGGCAATATTCTTATAGTTAAGCATATTATAGAAAGAGTAACAACTGATTGTTATTTCTATATTTAAAGAAAAAAGACCGACTGACACTCACATTCATCACGATATCTCTGAAAATAATAAACCTACAGACTTGAAATTTGGCTGGCAAATTCCTGTTATGGGACAGAAATTTGATAAGAACGGACTTTGCGAAAATTGACCACTAAGGTGCATTGTGGATGTTTACAGAACGTTAGAAATATATATACACGTATTTGAACAATTACACCTATATACTTGGAATTTAACAGGCGCGTTCCTTTCATGGAATAGAAATCCACTACAAAAGAAGGTTCTGTGAAAATCGATTGAAAAAGGGGAGTTGCGTTTTTGAATTGTTCCCGTTTTTAAACTGTTATACCTACATACTTCAAGTTTTGTAGGCTTGTTTCTTCTGTTGAATATAGATCAGTTAATGGATTTTACAGAAATTCGCTCCTGTGAATAGGCGGAGGGGAGAAATGCTGGGATCTATTTATAAAAAAATCCCGTTATCTGACTACCACTTACGATAATGAAATTCGGTATGCATGTTACTTTTGATCCGCTAAGAAATGATTTTACAGATATCGACTCTGAAAGGTGGTTAATGGAGCTTATTAGAAGAAGAACCCTATTATTTAACTATTATATTTAGACTTGAAATTTGGTAAGAATGTTTATTTTATTAAGTAGAGATCCACTAAAAATGGGCTTTGTAGAAATAAATTTAAGAAAATGGTGAAGAGGGCGTAAAAGGTAATTCTAATTCAGTTTTAGAAATTATTATTAAGAAGTTCTATCTTTTTTTTAATCAAGAAGAGAGAGTTATAAGAATCTTTCCCAATACAATTAAATTCTTAATGCTAAAATATCAATAGTGTTCATATTTATATATATATATATATACACGAGTAGTATCCATTCATATAACAATATAGAAAACTCATTCAAAGGCAGGTGAATGACTAGATCTGCTATATATAATAAATAAATTTTAAATCACACCTTAATTTAAAAATTAAATTTGTGGAAGTGGAATTATATTAAGCGATCAAGATTTAAGCTTTGCGCCATATTACTTATATCTTAAAATAAAATAACTAATTACTGAATTTCAAATCTTAGGTTCACAAAAGAAAATACTGAAGTATATGAATCAAAAAGACAAAATGAATTAAATGAAAAATTCTAGATTCTTAGGAAAAAATTCTTAAGCTGCCAAGAATTTATAATAGCATTCATAATAACGAATAAATGTTTCCCTTAAATTTTTTTTTCTAGGACGTCAAAGTAATTAATAACACGAAAGTAATTCAACCTTCCAGCAATTGCTCTTTTTAGTAACATTTCTATAATTGTTTTTAGTTCCATATTTATTGACACAAGAATATATATGATTTCAAATTAAGTATATTATAAATGCATATATTATTCCATAATTACCAGCATATTGTAAAATTATAAATCGTTTCATATTAACTTTAGTGTAAGCTATAAATAATAATATTCTCCAATCTATATTCATTGCAATCTAGAAGCATTTTTCACAACATTAACTACTTATAATTTATTATTTGTGCTACTTAAAACGTATAAATAATATACTTTGTACTGCGAGTTTGATAAATCTTAACATTCTAATATTTGTTTCTTTTCTAATCTGTACTGGATGACTTAAAGAATTTTCAAAATAAATCAAAAGCTGCTGTTTGCTTTCTTTAAAACGATGTTCCTTTCCAAGACTTAAGGTTTATATATGTCGGACTTCTAAAGCAACAAGTGTCAAATTTTCATGAACGGTATATCATGCTGCAATACACAAATTAGCATTTCAGCGCATTTCAACTTAGCAGATAAGGAAAGAGTCATTTATAACTAATACAAAAAAATTCTTAAATTCAAAACAAAAATTTGAACTTGAATAAATTATACACAGGTCGTTTCATACTTTGCGTTGGAAGAAATGTCTGCTATGTCTATTTGCGGAATTCAAATGTGACCCATCTGGAATGTGGTTTATCGTTCCGAGATATTGCAGCCTGCATTGTTTGTGATCTCGTAACTGTCAGTCGAATATGAAATCGATGGTTTCAGGAGCACCTTACAGAACATTGTGTAAGATCCCATCTTTTCCTTGCCACTAACGTTTAAGAGGACAAATTTATTATTCCGCGGTATTATGAAATCGTAATGTTAAGAGAGATAATGTTAAATTCTCGTAGATAATGTTAAATACTCGTTGTCTGGAAATTGGTCTGTTCAAATGGAAACATTTTCAGCTCTATGACTATGTCTGCAGCGCCATGGTCTGTAGGGACTTTTGTAGATTTGATTGGTGTTGCAGCAGGAACAGTCAAACTTCCATCAATGCACCCAAAGATGATTATTTTTACGAGAGAGGTGTCACATCACATTTTTAATTGAATACTCAATTTGTGAAGGAAAAAACTTATTTTGAATATATTCTTTCTTACTTACTCGGGCGAATCGATCTCACTTAAGGGGTTTGGAGCTGCGTATCGACCCTCCGAGAAGTTACTTTTTTAATGTACTAAACAAAATACATACGCAAAATGGCAACGAATGAGGGACCCTACCCACAAAATACTTGAGAATAGGGGGCAGAATACAGTATAAATACTTTACAATTTTGTGTATATATATATATATATATATATATATATATATATATATATAGTTCTGCAAATACCAAAAAAAAACCTCCACAAACACAAACATGAACATAGACACAGACTCTGTTTAACTAAAGAGGCAGGAAATACCTTGAAAAAGAAATAAGAGAGGCGGGGAAACCACTCCTATTAGCAAATTCGAGATGAGGGAGAGGAGGAAAGCTAGATAAGAGGAGAGGGAAGGTCCAAACATTTTTTTTCTATTATATTTGGGAAAGACATCACTAATGGCTGGTTCATGAGCTTCAACAGATGTGGGATCCTCACAAAGACCAGGAAATGTCGCAGGGGGGGGGGTTGTCAAAGGCGACAAAGTGGAAGAAGCACCACATTCATTACCCTCCCTTCTCCAATAACTTTGCATCCAAAGCAAATTAAATAATAGAGAATTCTTCGAAAAATATATTCCTATATTTTTTCTTTTAAGGATAATCATACCTATTCAACACCCGTAATGGCAATGTTGGGTGCCTTTGGATATGCATCCCGGTTGATTCTTCTTATATAAATTGCTCTTAAAATAACTGCAGTTGCATCCATCATATTTACCAGATCTGTTACTTAATGAGAACCCATGTGTTAAATCTATTAATGAGAATGACACGTCATCATTTTCCAGCTGCTACAATTGATGAATGATTTCACAGAATTGACTGGGAGAAAAGTGAGGTAAAAAATTCTACAATTTATGTACCAAAAATAAATTGAAATTTCATTCCTGATATGTATTAAAATTGAGGGGTAGCGTCTCGCTCTTCCCTACCCTGTCCGAGGTTCTATCCTTGGGCTGGGCAAGGTCGACTCAATCTGTCATCAATTCAGTGGGTCGATAATATGTACCAAGTTTGCTTGGGGACTAAACACTGGGTAGTTTGTGGCTGATTAATCCTGACCCCATCTGCTCATGCACCTCAGCGCCTTTCGTCACGAATACTTAGATGGCACAGTAGGCTTTGGCCATCATGAGCTGTTGCGCCACTGAGTTTATTAGATAAAAATTTGGATCAAATCGGACACCAGCAAAAAATGTCGACATAATAGATCGATAGAAAGTGAAGAAAAACTTTGAAAGAAAAATGAAGTCAAGCTTAATAATAGTACTTGTATGCGAAAGGACTATTTATATCCAATAAACTGAATTGAATGACTATTGTAATAACGTTACATATTGAAACAAACAATAAACCAACACAAAGAATTTGACTTACCAATATGCTCCATGTTCTTGAATAATAAATTAAAATTAAATGTAAAAGAACGCATGTCAACTGAATTAATATCATCCTCTAAGTTCTGTTACTACCTAAAAAGTGGGGCAATCTAATTTTTAATTTAACTATGTCACCGTCAACATGACTAATATTAATAAACTGTAAGATACTAATTGTAAATGAATAGAATAATTGAAGAGAGATAAATGAGAAAAATGTAATAAATTATTTTTTATTATATATATTTATACTAGCTTTTACCCGAGGCTCCGCTCGCGTTAATGTCTTTAAATAACTGTCAAATTCGTGATCCGCTCGCGTTGATGTCTTTAAATAACTGTCAAATTCGTGATCATTATCATTAGAAAGTAAATAATATAATATGGAAATTTTTTTTACTGCTTGACGGAACCAATAAAATTTAAATATTCTAAAATTGAGCTTAGTTAAAAAAAACTGAAAACGTAATTTATTATAATAATTATCAACAAATATTCAATAACTTAAACTATTAATATTTCTAAAAATCGAAAGTATCTACGTTTAATATATAATTCATCTTTAAAAGAACTCAAAACAGAATATTATTGTAAGAGATGCTACTGTATACCATATTATATGTTCTTCCGTCAGTTGCAAATATGGGAAGATTTCGGACATTGGAGACACGCGAACAGGACACATATAGTTGGCCATGGGAAAAACATTGGTTTTTTAAATGCATCCCTCCTACATGAAATGTTAGCTTTGTTAATAGCAACAGTAAAACTGAAAATCAAACTTGTTTGAATTGAAACGGTAGGTCAGTGGGGATACTTGGAATTCGAGGTATGATAACACTATCCCTTTTCATGATATATGTTCAAATATTGGAACCAAGTATATTCTGCATCAGTTTTGTGGTCCAAAGCCTCGTTCCTTTACATAGTCGAGGAGCATCGAGATTTTGTATAAGTATAATTTTATTATCCGCGTCAACACGTCTAGTGCTAATCATTCCAAAATCATGTAGCTTCTACCTAACCATTCTGAAAACCTTTATTGCGCTTCGTTGTAGATGTGTTCATTGAAAGGCATATTTGATTGTTTTTTGTCACAAAATATCTTCCGCCATGTAGGCTTTGTACTTATTCCAAAAGGTTTGAGGATCAGAAAGACCGAAGATGAAATATGTATTGCGTAAAGCTCCCTAATTTTCCTCTATTTTGGCGAGTAACATTGTATGGATGACTCCATAGCATATCTTCAAAAAGTAGTACCTCCATGTAAAATATCTAGGTTCAGTATAAGTGAAAAATTTTGTGCAAAATATGAATGTTGTATAATTAGGTTAAAATCAAAGTAATAAATACTTTCAAAACTAATCAAAACTACTAAAGTTATCAAAACGTTTTATGAAACTGTCAATTAATATTACCGCAGAATTTTCAATATCACGTGCGCTCAATTCGCTAAATCTTTATTTCGTTTCCCTCTTTAAAAAGTGGGAGAAAATTTGCATTTAAATATCTGGGATTGTCGGAATAGAGAGCTTCTTAGCCAACTTGGCGATATTTCTCAAAGTTTGAGTTTGACATTTAACAAACGTAACGTAATAAACGTCAGAGGTTTAATAAAAAACCATTTAAAAATTGCTTTTTGTAAAGATGCTAAATTACACTGTGTTTCAGTTATTTGTTATAAATGTGAGAAATTATTTATTAAAATCCCATTGTTGAACAAATGCATAATTTTGCTCCAAGTTGGCGGGGAGTAATCAACGTCAACGTTTTACCTGCATAGTTCCCGTTCCTGTAGGAATATTGAGATAAAATATATCTTATGTTACTCGCTGATAATGTAGCTTTCCATTGGTGAAAGAATTTTTGAAATCAGACTAGAAGTTCTCGAGATTAGCTGGAACAAACACACAGACAGACAGACAGACAGACAAAGATTTTAAATTTGATTTTTTTATATAAGTACCGTAAATACCTTTAAATACGTTTAGTAAAAAGCTGCTAATTTGAAATTACAAACAGACACTTCAATTTTATTTATTTGTATAGATAAGTATATATAGATATATTTCTATACATAACATTTAGTTTTTATGCGAAATTATAAATAGAGTATACTTTTTTTAAATCACATAAGGAAAGAAATGCGTGTGTTTGTGTTTCAAAATAAAACACTTTTGTTGAGTTTTAAAATTTTACTTAGAAAAGTTTTCATGATTATTTCAGATATTTTTTTCATTGAGAAAGAAATTCCGAGAGATAAAAGTTTTCGACTTTCCTTATAAAAGCAACTATTTAATTAATTATATTAAAATGATTTCCTTTTATGTTTCTAAAACAAAAATACATTTGCTGTTGACATTACATACTTTAACTGTAGATTCAATTTAAAGTATTTGATGTAAGAAATTTATTTATTCACTTTTAAAAATGTCAAAAATATTATTATTACTACGCGTTCAGTATTTTCAATATGTTTTATAATGTTTACATCAATTTTAATAAACAAAAAGGTTAAAGTAAAGCAAATATATAAGTGTACTGAATATTTTTTTTCTGTTTAAGTAATAGTTAAGATGATTTGTGCGTGTGAGTTAACCATATTATTAATAATTCTATCTTAAATCGCACAACTTCGAAAATTTCCAATTCAATTATTAAGGGAAAGCAGATTTATAGTTAGAAGTAGAATTAGAAAATTAAGTACATTTGGAGGACCAAGTTATATAGAATAGAAAATATATTCGTAAAAGGACAGGACTTCATGGTTTACTATGTTACATGAGTCAACTTTGAAAGTCAACTTTGAAAATGTTTGCTTAGTAAAAATTATATATAAAACATATAATACCACAAAATCAAACTTTTTGTGAAATTATAAGTTTAAATATATAAGAAAAATTATATTGAAAATATAAAAAAAAAATAAAAATTAGTCTTACGAAATTATAACAGATATTGCAGATACATAATCAAATTTAATTGCTTATATGTGGATGTGAATAACATTGATTGTTATGGATTTACGTGTAATTTTCGGCAATTTTGTACAACACTAGTACAGAAGATGTGTCATGTCTCTTAATTGTTGCCTAAAAAGTGACTATCGTTGTACATTCATTTAGAGAGAACCAGGGATCCGCATTCAAAAGATCCTCCAGTGTTCGAGAAATCGACCTTTGCACTAACGAAGGCCTAATGGTCTGGGAACGCATTACTTTAGAAGTCTTGGGGGTCGTATGTTCATTCCCCTATTCATTGGTGCAATGGGCCCTGATTTTATTTTAATTAATGACAACGCGAGGCATATAGAGCTCATCCGGTTGATGAAGATATGGAAAGTGAAGATATTCGCCAAATGGATTGAGCGCTTAAATCACCAAATCTCATTTACATTGAGCAATGGTCCTCAAACTGTGTTCCACGGAGCCCTGGGTTCCCACGAGGCGTGCCCAATGGTTCCACGAATAACAATAAAAAATCAAAAAGAAACTTATTATAATATGTATACAAAATGGATTCACACGCGTTCTGTATGAAGACTGTATACCCACACTTAAAGCTCATCCCTATCATTAGGAAACTGAAAAAATAGCATTTAATCATAAGAACTTTATATTTAGCAATACTTTTAAAATTTTTATTATAATATGATAAAAGAATAATAAAACGTTAAGTATAAGAGCAGATCCTAAATTTTATGTTGCAATTTAAGCAAAATACTTAGGATTTCTCACACAGCTATAAACATTTCAATGACATTCAGACCAAATATATTAGAGAAAATATTTCTCAACGTGAGTTCCTACAAAAACAAAGTACAGAAACAAATTAAACTGTGAATAGGTGTAATGCTATTGCAGTTAATCTCAACTACTGTATTCATGTCCTTTTGTAGGAAGAATTGTCAGTGACTCTCTATGTATGCGCTTGTTAACCGTACAGTTTCAAAAATGTCGCGACAAAAGGACCTTGCCTTGAGATGTTCTGGGCTCAAGAGGAATAGCAAATGCTCAATTTATACAGCTCTACCAAAAACGCACTTTTTATTTAAGCGAAAGGCCTTTGAGTTGGTCCACTCCATCTGAGAATATTATGGTTTGGAACCATCTCCATGTTTAGCCGAAAATACAGACATATTTTTCGCATACGAAAGCTTGAATTTAGGTTTTGTTTTCACATTGTTGTTTCACATTTATTCTCATTTGGTAAGCTGCAACTGCGCCATCTATAAAGGTAAAGAAGATTTTCGCTACATTTTTTTACGGTATTATCATTTTTATTTTATTATTAGTGTGCATTATAAATTTGTAGGCGATACGATTTCTAGATCGAGACATGGGTAGGTGTAAACAGTGTCAGTTTTAAAAAACTCCCTTTTTGCACCGTTGTATAATATTTAATACTTTCAAAAAATTTTATGTTTTAAAAACTTATCAAGTCACATGAAATAAACACGTTTTCTCTCATTAATTTTTTGTGTGAATAATGTAGACACAGAAAGCCAATGTCATGGCCTAAATGTAGAAAATTTTAGTATGAATTTTTCATACTATTATATTACCTTAAAAAACCATTTTATTAAATATGACTTAAGGATTTTAAACTACCACTATATAAATGGGAAAAAAAATTATCAAGAACTTTTTTTTCAAATTTCATTTCACACTGGAATGGGTTTTGTGGTGCACGAGTAACGAAAATTGGAATGATGCTATATGTCGGAGAGATATGCAAATGATTAAAAAAGCAGCTTGATTGCGCATTCTGTATAGCCAGTAGAGGGCGTTTAACGTTGTTCTCCATGGAGTAAAAAAAAGTAACTAAAGCTTGTTTGAGTTGGCTGAATCATTTCAAAGGAAGGCCTAAACTAGACATGCCATTTTCGAAGACAATATGAGCAGAAATGTCTGAGAGGAAGAACCATTTGCATGATGGAATCTGGGTGGTCAGCTAGAAGTTCAGCTCGTCCAGTAGGCCACTATGTTTGAGTTGTGGGGACCAGTGGATCCAAGAGATGTCATTTACATGAAGACTAGGCTCAGGCCGTCGACCGACCAATCGTTTTGAAGACCACCGCATCGTAAGAAATACACGCGTACAGCCAACTGCTTCATCGGCTACCAACCAGACACAGGTAATACCTTCACTGGGGACCCTGTGTCTTCTAAAAAAATACGAAGGCGCCTTGCTGAAGGACATTTGGGATAGCGGCACCCATTACGTGTGCTGAACTGACGCCCACCCATCAACGCCTCCGTTTGGAGTGGCGCGGTGCACGGGAAAACTGCATTGCCGCGGAATGGAATCATGTCGTCTTAAGTGACGAATCCTGATTCAATCTCAGCAGTGATGAGAATCGTGTTCGTGTGTAGAGACCCCGTTGTGTACGAATTAATCTTGCCTTTGCTTTACATTGACACACCGCTTCCACAGCTGGTGTGAATGTACAAGTTGTCATTGCCTACAATACACCGTCTTCCTTTGTATTGAACCCTGCCACCACAACAGCCCAGCGGTATGTTTATGACAAACTGAAACCACATGTGTTGGCGCTCAGGCAACGGCTCCAAGGAGCCATTTTTCAACAGGACAATGCTCGGCTTCACACGGCAAGCGTCTAAAAAGATTGTCTCTGCAATGTTACTACCCTTCCTTGGACTGCCCGATCCCCAGATTTGTCTGCAATCGAGTCTATCTGGTATCATTGGAAATGTTTAGTTGGGCATCATATGAGTTTAAATGAACTGGAGGCAAGGTTACATTGAATGTGGAAAGAAATGTCTCAAGACATCACACAGAACTTGTATGCATCAATGCTCGTTCGTATGGCATCGTGCATTAACGCAAGAGAGGGTTCAACCGGGTAATATATATAAATCCTGAGTTCTTTTTCTTTTTTTCCGAAATAAATGATTCTCTTTCATCGATTTTCTAATCATTTACTTATATTATGATAGTCACTACGTATGTAAAATTTCGTTTCATTTTGACAATTCCTTTTTGGTGCGTTATTCTTTTTTGTACATGAGTGTATTTTCAATTTCCAGGAATCGCACAACCAGTTCAAAATGTGAAAATCATGAATTGCATTATAACAAGCGATACGAGTTTCAAAAAATTCACTCACTCTGGTTAAGGTTAAAATGGCCGTGGTAGCCTAGTAGTCAAAGTAACAAACTCATGACCGGCGTGTCATAAATGTGAGCTAAGTACCGCGGAAAACAAATCGTGTATGGGGGAAGGAGCGATAAACGTTAAATCTTTTGGGGATGAAACATCCTCCCAATGATTTGGTTTGTTTATTAATAGATGGCGGGCCTAATAAAGGTTCGTCACTTCACCATGGTTCAAATTTACGTGTTCAAAAGAATTCGTGTAATTTAATAGCAAGACAAATATATTTCATCACTCGATCACTTAGTTGGTCAAGTTAGTTTTTTGTTTAGAAATTTTCGCACAACTTTAATTCCAAAAACGAATTACTAATTTCATGCATTTCTTACAAGCAAGCATGCACTTTATTTTGACTTCTCTTGATGCTAGGCGCCTAGCATCTCTTGCAGGCAACGACTTCGTCTAGCGGGAATTGTTGCTTCGTTACTTTCACTGGTGTGTATGATAATGCGTCGTAATTAGCATCTAAACCACGAATAAACGCATTCGAAGAAGTTCGGGAACACCCTCTTAGTAACAGCACTTAGTCTTACTTGTCACATTAAGTTTAAGTGTTACATACTGAGATAATGGAACCGTACATTTCGCAGATGAAATATTCTTTCAATAGAGAATTAAACGGTCCAATAGAGAAATTCCTGTCAGGGCAAGATTTTCTACTTCCGTAACAATATGTCTCTTGGACTATTCCATACTGAGTGTCATATGTGCACCAATAAATGTCTTTTGCAATCTGTGTATGTATACAGTTGCAACATCGGCTCTCACCTCTTCAAACAAAGGCTTACGACTTCGGGGAGAGAGAATTGTCAGTGATTATCTCTGCATTTACTTTCTTCTTAAATACACCTTTCCAAAAATTAAACGATGATAAACGGCTCTGTAGAGTTTTGAGCTCACAAAGAGATATGGATGTTGTATGTGGGATTATACAGCTTTACCAATAATGCATGTCTTGGAAATGCGAGTCGCATATCCGCTTAAATTGGCACACTTCATCTGAGAATATTGTTTTCAGGAGCTAACTACATGTTTTATAACCTAAATTACGAAAGTAGTTTTGCAACTGATAGTATTAAGTTGCGTTTTCTTTCACATCCGTATTATATCCTGATTCTCGGTTTGATAAGCTGCAACAGGGCCATCAGTAAAACTATCGGCAATTTACCGAATATTTTTTTCACGGAATATTCTTATGCCATTCTCAGCCTCCATACAAAGTTATGTGCCAATACTGTTGTTAGATCACGTTACGCATAGCTGTGAATAGTGTCATGAAATCTGCTTTTTTGCATTGTCAGATAATATTTGATCTCTATTACAAAATGTTGAATTTTGAAAACTTTTCAGATCACATGAAGTAAACTTCTCTTCTCGTATTGATTTTATTTCCATTTATGTAGATATTTAAAGCAAATGAAACGAGATAGTTGTAAAAAGATTCAGTACTAAAATCTCATATTATTACAAAACAATTATTTTAAATGTGACAAGAATTTTAAACTGCCACTTTTTATTTAAAAGAAAATTGATCTAAAATTTTTCATTTTTAATGTTGTTTTGCATTGGGATGGATTTTATAGGCTTTGTGATATACGAAATCGACTAAAGTGTTGCATTTGAGAAATTGAAGTGTTCTGTACATCATTTGAACAGGATTCGAAATTCCGACGTCCGCCGTCAATGATTTTACTTTAAAGAGAGCTACACACATATTACAAAAAGCAATACGATGGCTATTGGTGACGACCCGCGTAATTTAAAACCGTGTAAAATGGCGACGAACCACGTAATTTAAAACCGTGTAAAATGGCAACGTAACACTTCTTCGAATATCCAAACCCCATCAATTGGAAAATTTTGAACTTTGTCCTATTTATCCAATCAGCTGGATTTCTTGAAATGCCGTTCATAAGCCCGTGGTGATGAATTAGGGTACAGTAATTTCAGTCATAAAGTTGTAAATGTATTACAAAACAATTATTTTTGTACAGCCACTTGACATAGTGATAATAATGTATTGCATCCATTAATGGAAATCATTTGTAAAAAAGTCAACTATCGTATATTGTGCTGGTAAAGGTATTTTTTTCGTCTGAAATTTTCACTCTGGTTTTATTCCTAAGATCTAAAGGTGAATTAATATACACTCACGGACAAAACAATTAGCGGAGCAAGAAGGATTAGTCAAAATGAAACGTAATTTTAAATACGTAATGAGTACTTTGATTTAAGTAAATGATTAGAAAATCAAAGAAAATTTATCATTTATTTAAGAGAAAAAGGCAAAAGAACGGAGGATTTAATACCCTGTTGATCCCTCCCCAGCGAGAATACACAATGCGATACGATCGGGCATTGAGTTATGCCAGTTCTGTATGATGTCTTTCGTTCCATACGTTATGTAATCTTGCATCGAGTTCATTCAAACTCGTGAAATGCCCAACTCGCAGTCCGAAATGATTCCAGATATGCTCGATAAGAGACCAATCTGGGGATTGGGCCGGCCAAAATAGGGCAGTAACAGAACACAGACAGTCTTGTGACATCCTTGCCGTGTGAGGCCGAACATTGTCATGTTAAAAAATGATTCATGGGAGCCCTTGAATGGGTGGGAACACATGTGGTTGCACGATGTCATAAACATACCACTGGGTTGTCATTGTGGGATGAATCAATGGTAAGGAAAAAAGTGTGTTGTAGGCAATGACGCTTTATACCATCACTCCAGCTGTGGAAGTGGAGTGTAGCTGTAAAGCAAAGAGAAGATTGAAGCGTTCACAACGGAGTCTTCACACACGAACACGATTGTCATCACTGCTGAGATTGAATCCTGATTCGTTGCTAAGGACGACTTGGTTTCATTCCGCTGCAGTCCAGTTTTTTCATGCGTGGCACCACTTCAAATGGAGGCGTCGATGGGTGGGCGTCAAGGGCAACACACGTAATGGAAGCCTCTATCGCAAATGTAATTCAGACAGGCGCCTTAATATGGTTCGAGAAGAAACACGATCTCCTAGTGAAAATGCTACCTGTGTCTGGATGGCGGCCGATGAAGGAGTTAGCTGTACGTGTGAATTTCTTACGATGTGGCTGTCTTTACGACGACTGGTCTGTCGTGGGCGTCCTCTAGCCCGGTCGTCGTTTAAATGAAATCTCTCGGATCCGTTGGTCCCAACACATCCTCATAACACAATGAGAGCTGCCTAATTGACGAGCTACTCGCCTAGCTGGCCACCCAGCTTCCTTCAGGCCGATGATTCTCCCCCTCTCAAACTGCGACAACTGATCATACTGTCTTCGAAAACTGCGTTATGGTATATCTACCTCAGTCCTTTTTTTGTAAACGATTCATGAAATTCAAACATGCTTTGGTTATCTGTTTTTTACTCCACGCAGAACGACGTTAAACACCATCTGCTGGCTATACTTAAGGATCAATCACGCTGCATTTTTAATCGTTTAAATATCTCCCCAATATGTACCTTCATGCCAAGTTTCGTTACGATCCCGCAGTTATTTCTAGATTGTGCATTTTTATCCATTAATGTATTTTCCGCAAACACGCATATTATTTTTTGTAAATGATTCAGCACACTCAAACAAGCTTTAATTAACTGTTTTATGCTCCACAGAGAACGACGTTCAACACTCTCTGCTGGCTATATATAAATTTGCAATCACGGAACATTGCTAATGGTTTGCATATTTCTTCGACATGCTCCTTCATGACAAGTTTCGTTACGATCCCGCAATTATTTCTTGGTTCGCTAATATTTTTGTCCATGAGTGTATTTTTCGCAAGCAAACACGCATATTATTTTTTTTCCATTACTATAATGCGACGAGCATTGATTCTCAGATCACGTGCTTATTTCTACCTTGAAAAGCAATTGTGGGTTCGGAAGTTCCACTGGCATAAATGATAAACTATCATTTTTGTTACTAAATCTTGAAAAAAAAAACATCAGAAGGACTTGTCGTCATATGCTTAGTATCACCCAATTTGCAGCTTCTGTCATATTACATACACTCAAGAGCCAAAACATCGCGATCACCTGTCAATAACGAGTTGGCCCCCCTTTGGCCTGCAACACAGATTCAACCAGCTTTGGCATGTACTCCACAAGTTCTTGGTAGATGGCCGGAGACAGATTGTACCAGATGTTTAAGATACGGTCATGCAAATCCAAGATATTACGAATTGGTAGTCATCGAACTCAGAGCTGCCATCCCATGATATCCCAAATCTGTTCTATGGGATTGAGATCCGGTGAGTTAGGTGGCCAGGACATTAACTGGAATTCAGCATCATGTTCCTGGAACCACTCCAACACAATTTTAGCCTTGTGACATGGGACATTGTCCTGTTGGAACATTCCATTTCCAGATGGATAAACAGAGGTCATGTAAGGGTGCAACTGGTCCGCAATGATTTTCCAATACCCTGTAGCATTCTTGGTCTTCTCTACCACAACCACGGGTCCCAGAGACGCCCAAGAGAACGTCCCCTAAAGCATAATTCCGCCACCACTGGCCTGTATATGACCTAATGTACATTGAGGGAGAAACTGTTCGCCTGGAAGACGGTGTATCCTTACACGGATACCGGCGTGATGAATGACAAACTGTGATTCATCTGACCATGAAACTCTCTCCCACTGATCCATGGAAATGTCGCGATGTTCCGGGACCCAGCACAGGTGCAGTTAGCGATGATGCTTGGCTGCAAAGACCCACGAGTGAGACGTTTGCTGCATAGCCCCATATTCAACAGTGTCCGCTGAACAGTGTGCACCGACACTATTCTACCTAGCCCTACATTGTATTTTGTTGTCAGCTGAGCCAATGTATGTCTCCGGTTTTTCTTCACCATGCGAGACAGTCTCCAACGTCCTTTTTCATTGATAGCGTGTGGACGTCCAACACCATGTCGTCTACTGCTGGTTTCACCTTCATTCATCCACTTTTCATAAGTACTAACAACTGTAGATCGCGAACAACCCACGAGTCGTGCATTTTCGGAAATTCTTGTTAAGAGCCTTCGAGCCATTACAAACTGCCTTCTATCAAAGTCGCTTAGATCTGCAGTCTTTCCCATCAAACACAGATGTAAGTGAAAGGATGGCCGTTCAGACTACCCAGCAGCATTTAAATACCACTTCTACCTAATCACGCGCCTTCCACGTCACCCAGGCAACATTATTGCAAAATGTAGGGGTGGTCATAATGGTTTGGCTCTTGAGTGTATATGTAAGTGTTACTAAATGCAGTTAGCTTACCGAAAATTTGGGAACTTAGAATTTCAATCAAAGGAAAATCCCTTGTGGGTTTTTTGTAGACCGACGTTTATTTTCTGAATTGAGATTAATAGAGACCACAGCACATTTTGAAATAATATCTCATCTGTTTTTCGTGTCAAGGTTCAGTATCATTTATTAACACATTTTTATTGTTTTTATATCTTTCTCAAATTTGTGAACCGTTTTTATGAAAACATCACCCAACGGTGAAATAGGATTTCAGACCGTGGAAATTTAATGAACAGCAAAATAATGAATTAAACTAAATGGTATGTAGGGCAGGTCTGTGAACAGGTTTTCAGCAGAGATGCAGCTCTGGGTATGATTTCTTTAAAAAATCAACGTTACCGATTTCAGCAATTGTAATGTCTCTGAAATTTCAAACGGGGTACAGTTCTCTATTCCGAGAAATTATCGTCTTTATTCTCACTGTAATCTCTATTCTCAACAGATATGAAGCGGGCATTTTAAAAATGAATGCTTCAAACACACTGATCAGAAAAGAGTGTGTAGTCCAGTTTTTAAATACGGAAATCTTGGAAGATGATTTACTGTTCTATTTGTGTAAATCTTGTAGTCATAACATAAATATTCTTGAGGGACCAAAGTTATTTGAGTCCAACCTAATTTTTCAAATTTAGACATTATGTTAACGTGAAGACTTCCACTTTTGAAAGTTTTAATTCCTATCTTACCCTCTACGTGTATTGACTTTAAAGGCATTTGAACCCTTGACTCCAGCATAAAAATTCCGGTCAAGATTTTCCGACTAGACTAGTAGGTTTCATTGACCGTTATTTAAACTGCTACATAACGCTTTTCAATTTCATTTCTGGCGAGTAAATTAAGATACGAGTTCTTCGACTGTGAAAACGACGTCCATTAGTCTTCTGTTTTTAACCCGTCAACACTCGCCTAAAAAAACGACCTAAAGTTCTCGCGCAGGGTGTGTCATACCCGAGGGGTGTTTACATTGTGTTTTCACCGTAAAATTTGTATACAAAGATTAGAAAGGAAGAAAAGTAGGAAGTACATGTTTATTACATTTTTTAGACGTAAATTTAGTTTTTCTGTTCTTTTTATAAGGACATTCAGTGCATTGCTTAGACAATCCTTTAATCGCGTCGTGAGGACAATGTTTTCACTCGATCTTATTGTTTTTTAAATCTGTATATTTTTCAAACAACTCATTTAGTAGTACACTTCTTTATTTTTAAAATTTAGAAATTTTGGAATTTATTTTTTTATTTTCTCTTATTTTGTTCCAGCAAAAAAAAATTTCTGTTGTCAAAAATTCATCTGAAAGTGAATAAGATGAGTACTAGCAATCTTCTTTATTTTTAATTCTTCTCAAATGCTTTTGTGTCCTTACATATAAAACATTTGTGACGGGTCTATTTGCGAGATTTCGGTACTAATCCTCTTGGGAAACTTTGGGGCTAGCATTTATACTATTTCACAGCCTTTTCAGGAAAAACATGAGATATTTATATGTTAATTAGTTCGACTATATAAAGTCTATATATAGATTTCGTAAATGCGGGAGAAGGAGTTGCCAAGCTTTTACGTAAGTATCATAGGTGAATTACTTCACGAACTTAGCAAGCGTTTGATAGATATAAATAATAAGAGTAAATGTTTAGATTGACAATCGAAAATAATAGCTTCAGTACCGACTTGAGGTCAGTTAGTGCTCGTCTCCTTGTCCATTCTGATAGATGGGTTTACTTACAATTGAATATTAGAATTGAGTGTTAGGATTAATCGACGTATTAGGGAATCACTCGAAGGTTTCTACTTATATTTAATCTTGTGATTGTTTAAGTGTTTGTCAGTCCTGAATAAATATAATTGTTATTATGGCTTTTGTTGGTGATGATATGTATCCTCCCACACTTAGAGACGCTCCGGGCGGAGTGAGCGGGGTCCAAAATATGACCCAGACACCACACATTTATTTTCAACAGTGTCTCCCTTTTCTAAATCTGGATCTATTTCAGTAGAGGAATCATACTTGCTGCGATACTCTTCATTTGCATTTTCCCCATCATAACCGTGAAGAGAATTTCTTGATCCAAAAATACTGGATTTTACTCCTTAAGTACGGTTGTCTTAAATTATATAGAAGACAAACAGGGTAAATAAAGGCAAGTCATATAATATTAAGAGCATGCAGCACTTTTTGTAGTCTGTACACATTTTTATACTCATTCGGTAAAATAGCATTCATCAATTATGTTACGTAAATAAACTGCTGGCCACCGTAAATGCAGCACCCTGAAGGAAGCACTCAAACAACCTGAAATTTACAACATGCATTAGAGGAGGTGAGATATGCAAATGATTAGAATTTTAGCGCAGACACAAATCACGCACGTCTGTGGCGCCATCTCAAAGCGCTATTTAAGGCTTAGAGATTTCAATGATTTCAAGTTCGGCAATTGTGTTTTTCTCTTGTGGCTTTTTTCTACAACCGATCAGTTATATTTCGTAGAAAACAGCCATCCGCTTTTGATGAAGTATCCGAGTTTGACAGAGGAAGGATAGTGGCCTACCGAGATTGTGGATTAACTTTCATTGAAATCGGTAGTCGTTTTGGACGAAACCAAACAACCGCAATGCCAATATGTGACCGTTGGATGCAGGAGGGTACAACGGACCGATGTGGGCGATCGCATCCACCTCAGTGCACCACTTCAGGTGAGGACATGCAAAGTGTGCGCATGGCAGTAACGGATCACTCAGTCACATCACGAACCATAGCACAGAACATTGAGTCTATAACGCATCATTCAGTGTTTGCGCGTTCCATTCGATGCCTTTTACAGCAGAGTGGTATTTCCGCAAGACGTCCATTGATGGGTCTACCCTTGACACAGAGCCACAACGTCTCCGCCGCCAATGGTGCAATGAAAGAAGGATGTGGGCAGCAGATTGAAATAAAGTTGTCTTTACTGACGAGTCATGCATCTGTTTGCAACTACACGATGGTCGGATTCGAGTCTGAAGACACCGTGGAGAGAGGATGCTGAACAGTTGCGTTATACATCGCCACACTGGTCCTACACCGGGTATTATGATATGGGGCGGCATTGGATATCACTCTCGCACTCCTCTAGTACGCATCGTCGCTATTTTAAAAAGCCATCACTACATCTCTGAGGTGTTGGAGCCAGTTGTCCTTCCTTACATTCAGGACTTAACCACAGCTATAATTCAACAGGATAGTGCACGACTACACATGACATGCATTGTGCAAAGGTTCTTCGTCAATCACCAGATTGAATTGCTTCCCTGGCCAGCTCGCTTTCCGGATCTTTCGCCGATAGAAAACCTGTGGCCCATGGTTGCTCAACGATTGACCCAGATTACGCCCTCAGCTGCCACACCAGATCAAATTTGGCAATGTCTGAAATCTGCTTGGTCTGCTGTACCCTAAGATCACATCCGAAGTCTCATTGAATCAATTTCGAGAAGTATGACAGTGGTGATCTCCAACAATGGCGGCTACTCTGCTTACTGATTCTGGCAGGAACCACACTTCACAGAAGTCTATAAATTTAATCATTTGATACTTGGTCAACATGTTATCTACAAAATATAGTTTTGGGGGCTATCTCTTGGCTTTCTTGGTGTTTCATTTACGGTGCCCAGCAGTGTATATGCTACTCATAATACATGAGCACCTAAGAAGTTGATTTACTTCACTACTAATATCACTTTGAGTATTAATTACATTGATACTCTCGCCATTATTAATCACTGTTACAAGAGGCTTGTAGTAACTAAAGTATGATACGTAAAATTCAGTAAACATGTGATTTACGAATCGTGAAGGTATCGCATCATTGTTTATACTATACCTAGTCTTCCCCAGTGCTCGATCAGAAACCAAATCCAAAGTAAGATCTGCGCTTAAAAATTTTAAAGATCTTAATTCTTAATCATTATCGAAATCAATATTGGGATTTCCACCAAATATGAATGGAAGTACATGATACTGTTTCTTCAGTAGTTTAGAACCATATTATGTATATGCTAATAATGTCTCTTGGATAAAATTTATTATGTCAGTAACCTTCTGAATGATAGTAAATAAACTGTAACCATAAGAATAGTTTTACTACCGTAATTTTTCAAAGGTTTATCAAAATATTTCTTAAGTGAACTAAAAGATTTATATGCGATAATAAATTTAATTTTGATAAATTCTTAAATGGATTTGAAAATTCTATTTTATGCTTCAGTATATCTTAAGATGACATAGAAAAAAGACATTTAAAAGAATTGTAGATAATTATTGATATTATTATAAAAATATATAAAAGAATGCTAACGGAGTAAAAGTGATTTTCACAATACATAAGAAATTTTTGTTTTATTAACGGTAGTAGTAAGTGAACTTATAGAAATGAAAATATGTATTTATAAAGAAACAAAAATAAAAGTTCTACGCACATTTTTTCTACTCACCAAATTTGGTGATTTGCATTTGTTAGAGTCAACGTCATCCAGCGTAACTCAGCAGCGAATGTGATTTGGACTGCCAAGTTAAAGTGGAACGGAGTATAAGTCATTTCTCGCGAAAAAGTCGTTTGCCTCGAAAATCAGTTTTCCACGCCAATGACCCCAAGTAGGTAAAATTACAATAAACGAAAATTGAAAAATTTCTAGTTTTTGTTAAGGGCTTAATGTTTCACTGATACTTCTCAAATTTCACACATCAATAACAAACAATATTTTTTTAGCAAAAAAACCACAAATTTTTTTAAAAATTTTGTGCGTAAATAAATTTTAATAACCGCGCTTTTTCAAAATCTTTGAACAGTTCTTGGATAGTTTTGTACATAGTGGACAACGAAGTTATTGAAAGTTTAAATAGAATTTTAATTATTTTTTGAAAAACCAGAAAAAAATTGTTTTGATATTTCATACTTCAAATCATTGATTCTTAGAGACCAAAGTACACTAGTGTAAGAATTAAGAGAAATTTGAGACTTGATCGATTATCTCTAGATCTAATAAGACGATTTTGATGAAATTTGATATGTACATATATTGATACAATACAAAACAAATAACTAAAAAACAATTGCAATAAACATGCATGATCGTGCGTAACACACTTTGGAGTTACAAGGTATGAAACGGCGGTGTCAGAATAAGCAAAATAAATGGCTTAATAGGGGTATGGATATCTCATACAGCTATACAGGCCTCACAGCGTGATATCATACTTAAAATAAGGCAAATTATCCGTACATATGGCAATTTATCTCACTCTTTCAGCAAATGTTTTCATTTTCTGGGTGAATCTCCGAGGTGGGTTCGAGTTGAAATTGCTCTCTCCAGAGAGTCCCAGACATGCTTTATAGGGTTGAGGTCTGGTGACCTTGGTGGCCAATTCATACGGTAAATATCCTCAGTCAGTAGAAATTCGTCGACCAGAAGATTTCTACGTGGCCTCGCGTTATCATCCTTTAAACTGAACAATGGACCACATGTACCCCTGAAATGTGAATATAAGGCCCCAAGACATTATCACTATACCTCACACCAGTCGCAGAGTCTCTTTCAAAGACATGGAGAGGTGTACGGCCATCCAACATGATGCCTGCCCAGACCATTAAAATCCTCCACTATAGTTGTCGCTTTCGAGGCAATTGGAGCGTAGGCAGTGGGTCAATGTTCTCTCCATATGAACATCCGGCGAGACTCCGTGTTTAGGTTGAAACGGGACTCATCGGTGAACAAAACGGTCACCCATTGATCCTTACTCCAATCTCTCCATGCTGTCCTCCCATGTTAAAAGGGCTCTCCTGTTCTAAGACTTGAGCAGGACGCAATTAGCAGGTCCTCTGGCAAACAACCCTCTGTCATGTGAAGTCTTTTTGAAACAATCACAATTGATACACGGGATCCTGTGGCTACATACAAATAACGAGAGAGCTGATAAACTGTAGCCCTTCTGTTACTTCTGCTAAATTAACAAATGGCGATCATCTATGGCCGTCGTGGCTCTTCGACGACCATTCCCCGGCTTTCTCTCGATGGATCCAGTAACCTGGAACTGTTTCCATTAGTTACACACGACGCTGGGAGTTAAATTGAACACAGTACAAATCTCTACTTGACAATGGCCTGTTTCTCTAGCCTCCCCATAATTGACTTTCAAATATTTTTGAATTTCTTTCCACTTTTACGATGGCATTATATGGATAGCAAATTATCAAGTGTTCAGTACAACAACGCAGTGTTTTATGGCAATATCTGTGTATTTAATGTAAAAAACAACTATCCCAAGGTATCACTTATATATTACGGAGAAATAAAAGGATGTTGTTATTTTCCTATTTTTAAAAATCATTATGTGTTATTTTTCTACAAGCTAATACAAAAAAAAATGTGCTGCAACGAAAGTTTCTAATTTCTAGAGTAACTGATTTATTTCACTACTTACACTTTCCAAAATTCACTACTTATGCTTTGTTGCGTCGTTATTTCGAAGAGAGATTGAGTGGAATTGTATCATACTTGTAGAGTTATATTTTTTAAAATTCCTAATAAATATTTTAGTGAATCCTATTGACTCACCGTAAGGATTGGCATTTCTTGATGAATTTAATGACCAGACCTGCACGGGGCGTCGACCAGATTACTAAATGTTTTATCTGACACTATTCAGCGGCCAATGTATCTAAAAAAGCAAATGACACCAAATTAAATACGTAGACAAATAATAACTTAGAGGGAAAATAAGATTTTAAAAAGAAAAGAGTTAATTCTTCAAAGTGGCGTTAAGCGCAGTTTAGCACTTTAAAATGGAAAAAAATACGAAAAATGAAAAAATAACACATTCAAATAACTGTAAAATAGTAAGTTCTACATTCGCTCCAAATGCGAGTAATTGGACCTCATTTAATAGAACCGCCATTCTCAAAGAATACACCAAGTGATGTCTGCGCAACATTTCCTACGGCATAGGAAACGTGCAGCACATTATAATTCTAATGCGAGCCATATGTGCACCAACAATTGTTCTCTTCGATCCATGATCTACTTCTATTGCAACATCTGCTACCATTTCTGGAAGAATTGTCAATAATTCTGCATGTGTGATTTTTTACGATATATTTTTCAAAATTAGCGATAAGGTCTTTACACAGCTTCTCCAGGGTTCTGAATTCAGAGGAGCTGTAAATGCTAAAATTATACAGCTTACCAATTATAACGTTTTGGTAATGCGAGTCACATGTTCTTTGTGATAGGACGCCGGCAATGGAGTTGGTCCCAAACAATCCGTAATTTGTTTATTCCAATTGTTTACATTATGTTGTTGTAATTACTTAGATCGGGACCCGATTGATGTCACCCGGGAACGCAAGGGTGAACGAACACATAAATTTAACTAAAATTGTAACTTTACGCTTGAGGTCCGATCCATGAGGTTGTGTTATCAAATAATGCGTGTAGGCACAAATAGAGAGTTTTGCCCTCCTTTAGTAGTGCGCCGCGGGACAATTTTCTGCAGCTTTTCAATCTTGACTTCTGATTAAGAAAGTAAAAAACCTAAATCTCGCTCTCCGGTCGAGACGATGCCCGCCTCCATCACAGATAAGTGAAATTCGTAATGTTTGTTCACAGTTCTCTTATTCTTAATTTTAATAGTTTTTAATCTAAATTCTAATTTTGTAGTACAATCTAATTGTAATAAACCAATTTATTTTAATTTAATCCGAGTAATTTCATTATTTTTGCATTGTCTTGGAATTTGATTAGAAGTACTAACCACTATGTTGATGCGGACAAAAGTTAAAGAAGTGAACCTAGGTAGTTTTTATGATTTTAGTTAAAGTGGAAATTATATATAGAGAGAGTGTAAAATTAAATAGCGCCGCATCACTTCATATGGCACACTTTTACTGAGAATATTATTCTTCCTACATCTTTAGCCCAAAATACTAAAGGAGTTTTCGCTTGTGAACATATAAATTTTAATTTTTTTTTCGCATCCGTATTTCATATTGATTCTTGGTTTTACTACACTGCAACAACGCCATCTATACACGCAACACCCATTTTCGGAACTATTTCTTTAACATATTACTCATAATTATTCATTCTGAGAGCACCATACAAACTTCGTGCCAATACGATTGTTAAATATAGGCGCGGTATCTGTGCGTGAATATAGTGTTAGCTTTTAAAAAAATTCCCTATGCAGTGTTGAGTAATATTTAACACTTCTATTCACAAAACTTCAAGATTTAAAAAAAAAATTCTTATCACATGAAAAAAACAATTTTTATTCTCATTTATTCCGTTTTAATTAATGTTCACGTTCAAAGACAATGAACTGAAGCATATGTAAAAAGCATCATTATAAATATCTTGTATAATTATTTTGAAAAAAAATTTCTTTTTTTCTAAATATGACATAAGGGTTTTAAAGTACCACTTTTTAGTAAGAAAAAATCCTTAAGATCTTTTCTTTCCAATGCTTATTTTCCATCGAAATAGATTTCGCAGTCTTCGTGATCTAAGTGTTCTATTTCGATGCTGCAATTAAGAATATAAAACATCGTTCATGTCATTTAAACTGGAATCGAAATCAAAATATTTGTCGTCAATATTTCTACTGTTACAAAGTTTGAATGCACGTCAAATTACAAAGCAAAATAAAAACACTATTGTCAAATCTGCAAAAATCTGAAACAACGCAGCACCTATCCGAATATCCAACCTCGC